>JAHZMX010003881.1:0-10224 GCA_027743895.1 Seira musarum
GACCGCATTGGAATACTTAAAAAGTATTTCTGATAATATCAAAGGATATTTTTGATTGAATTGATCTTGTAATAGAAAATTGTTTGACGTGAATAAATATGCAAAGTTGTACAAATTTTGAATTTTGGGTATCTGTCGTTTTTTATTTGGGCACCTTTTTTTGGGCGTGTGTTTTTTGGGTACCTGTTACATTTGGGCGAAAATTTTTGGGCATCTGACGCACAACGAAGAAATATTCAAGCAGATAATTAAAGTACTTTTATTGAAGTTTAAAACTGGCAGATTGCATGCAACAGTTCTCTCAAATAATAAGAACAAACTGTGGAATGTACTATTTAGTGTTGTGTAATGTGAACTTTGTAACTGATAATTATAACACCCATATCAAACTTTCGACTTTCGCCAAACCTAGATTTTTTTATTTATAAAAAAGATAAGTATGTACAAGCTTGATGATGTGTCTGACATGTTACGTCATGAAAATATATGTGATTAATCAAACCCTTTGCCTCATTCACTCACTTTCTTTTTACTTCGTATCAACGAACCTTTTAAGTTCTTGTAGAGCGTCACCTCGATTTCCATTTCGATGATGATGGTTCTGATTTTGTTTTGTTGGAAACTTCTAGTTAAAAGCTTTGAAATAGACAAAACCAAAAAAGCGAGAGACGATTTTCAAAGGGTTAATGAAACGATGGAGGACCAATGCAAGCGTTTGAGAAAGGAATGTCAACGTATTTAGTAATGACGAAAAGTGTTAATGAATTCTTGTCCAGCAACTTCCTAGGTACTTTGTAGACTTTGGGTGTATTATGGTTGCTTTTCAATTGAAAGGAAAATAAATTACTGGTTTCTTCTCGCATGAAGCTCAACCATCCAAAATGAAAGAGTACAAACTTTCTCCTCGAAATGGTGGACGGCAGCAGCGCCAACTGTGCTGGTGCATGTTGTTGAGATGATGGAAAAGATATTAGAGACCGTCACCGCAATTATCTAAATTGGTGCCATGCCTTTGGCTTACGTTGGAAAACTACTTTTTTGTGCTTACATGTTACGCACGACTTTTTCTCGCCACCTGCAAAGAATTTCAAACGAAAATTCCAGCAACTCTACTGTTTTATTGATAAGTGTATTGGACTTTTACTCGTCAGGGAACGTTAGTATTCCTTCTTTAAAACTGACATGGATTTTGACATAAATGAAACGCTGTGACATGTGATCATACAAGGTTACTTATGTCGCCCTGCTTTTTTCGCTGACGTCCAGTTCTAATGTTTGTCCGATCCCTCAGCAAGTAGAGTAAATGGAATGCGGATGCTTACTTTTTTGAAACTGCTTTTTGTGGTGTGTCACCCCGTCACAAAGGATTATTCAATGAAAAGAATTTCGTTAGCATATATTTATACAATAAAAGGTTGAATACGGGTTCCAGGTACCTAATAATATATATCCAAATCCAACTTTTTTAGAAGGAATTCCTGCTAGACACCGAACCGAAAAGCAAAAATCAGTTCTCCCTTATTTTCCCCTTTTTTTGTAAATCGCATTCGTTCCGTTATATTGGCTTGCCATGTTTTTATTTTCATGATTGTGCTACATGGAAAACGAATGAAATCCTTTTTCCCTTCGGTTCGTTTTCAATTACGATTGACTAATCCATTCTATTTTTTTGCGTGTAATTTTCCACCGAAATAGGCTTACATGGTGTTCCGTGGACAAGGGAAAGGGAGCGCAGAAGAATCGAGTCGAATGCCCACATCGAAATTCATAAGCAAAGGTAGATCTGGCCAAGGAAATAAGCAGCTCAGTGCACATAACTCGACAGGCCCCCATTCATCTACCACTTCTACGGATCCAAATTATAATTCTCGTCTGTCAGAGGATGTTCAGGTAAGAGATATGGACAAAATNCATAAGCAAAGGTAGATCTGGCCAAGGAAATAAGCAGCTCAGTGCACATAACTCGACAGGCCCCCATTCATCTACCACTTCTACGGATCCAAATTATAATTCTCGTCTGTCAGAGGATGTTCAGGTAAGAGATATGGACAAAATAAAAATTATTTTTTTGTTCCAGGATTTACATTGTAAATGCTTATGTAGGGACGAGACACTAGACCGCTTTTTTATTTCCAAGTTTGGCGGGCCAAATTAGTACGGATTAAATTACTTGAGTGAAATAAAAAGTTGAGTTTGATAAACATTTTTATGAAATGTGGGTGTTCTTGTATTACAATCAGATTAGGCTTTGTTTTTTTTTATTTGTATTTTTGTGAAAAACGGAGATGGGGAGGGATACGGTTAATCTAAAGCACGGAATTTCTATTTATAACAAAAATTACTACACAACGTGTTTTGGTGAATTCCTGATGTCCAAGTCCTTATGTACTGTTTTGAATTACTTAGGACAAGCAAATAATATAAAAGATAGCAAAACAATGTAATGCGATCATGTTGTTTATCCCATCGTTAATAGGTATCAAATGAGACGGCGATTTTTAATGAATAAGAGGAACATGACAGAATTTTTTTCCCCTAAATCTTTGAATGAAGTTGGTTTTTTATTATCTAGATCAATTTACATTGAAAGAATAAAAGAAAATATGATGCTTCAAAACAAGCTCGCCATTGTGAAAATGTTTTGCTAGCTCCTCGTTCCTTCCGTATTTATTTGAAAACGAGTGAAATCTGGGGACGTCTATAGCACAGAAGAGGAAAATAGACAAAACAAAGCAGACAGAAATAGCGACCGCCATGTAACAGAACAATACAATGCATTAAAACAAAGTTGGGAAATGTAGGAAATGGATAAAAGTTTTTTACGTTCTAATGAAAAGATTGAAGGTGAGAACACACCAGGGCGTCGTTTTTCCCCATCTCGAGTTTATATGCGAGTCTGTCCTTGAGCAAAGCTTTCAGATTTTTTTTTTACAAAAATAGAGGAGGAATTGGACCTACGTAATTAAAATTGGATATCATTCTGTGGCTACAAATATAAACTGGTCGTCTGAGCACAAGGCAAAGAATCTGATAACATATTTTGTATTTGAAAAAGGTAAAAAAAGAGGATGAGTTTCTATTATGCTCCTTTTTCTTTGCCATCTCACACTTTATTTTATCCTCAAGCGTTTCATTAGAAGAGAGACGAAAGAGGGAGAGAGAAGCACTTGAAAAGCTTTTCATTTTCTACAAAAAAAGTTAAGATAGAACATGACACATTTCTTTCGTGGTGACACGCTCACACGTTTAGATAGTGTGACAGGAGTAGACCACAAACCCAACTTTCTCTTTCCTTAAGAGTGTGAGCCTGCTTAATCAAGAAACTCGAGCTTATTTGTAGAACAGCCACTCATCATCTCTTTCACAAACACGGACTGCCTACTTTTTTATTTACCCTTAAAGCACATCTTTCTAAGACCAAACATATCTATGCACAATGGAGATTGTGTTAACCAATTTAATGTATCTTGATTTTTTGATTTTTGTTCTCATTGTTAAGGAGGAGTTCCGACGCCTCTATGCTCAGCTTGAAGAGCTTAAGGAGAGAAATATGAGACTGGGGAACAGGCACTTGGTGGCAAAGATAGCGGCGATGCAAGAAGCCGCAGATAATATACTTCAAGCACCAACTTCACAAATCAATGGCCAGTCTCATGCAACGCTAATGCAGCAACAACTTCATCAACTTTCTCCAGGGAACAATTCTTGTGGTAGCAGCCAGGGTGGTGGTGGTGGTGGAAGTAGTTCCTCTGGTCATTCTCCACACTTGAAAGGAAAATCTTCTCCTTCAGCTTTTGGTCCTCTTTCTGACATCTCAGAAGAGGAGAATCCTCTTCAATCTCTTTCTAGAAGAAAAGTCCAGTCTCCAGAAGCAGGAGGTCCAAAAGTGCTAGAAACTTCCATAGACATCGTAATCCAGAATGATGCCAGCCGGAAGACATCTACGGAATCGGGTGACAATGAACAAGAGGAAAATAATCTGAATAATGGATTCCATCCACTTGCTCAAGGCTTGAAAGGAGGTGAAGTTGAAGACTCTAAAAGTAATTCTACTTCGCGAGGGATTACGCGTAACAAGCAGGATGCGACTGCCTCGACTGTGATTGAAGGCTCTTCTACATCTTGTCAACTTACATCTAATTACCCATCTGACCGTCCCTCTGATAAGCTGAAAGACGAACAGGGGGAAAGTTTTACTAACCCGGATGTAGTGTCTTCACAAAAAGATGACGGTAGTGGAAAAACATTCTCCCCGGATGTACGGGGAAAGGGAAACGAGTTAGGACCAACCAATAGCTCATTGGCAGGAAGTTCGAACAAGAAAGAAGATCAGAAATCCATTTCCTTCGCAAAGGAAGGCAAACAAACTTGTTCACAGCCCACGACAAAAACAGCCCCTACTCCGACAGCACAAGAACAAGGAAAAAAAGCTAGCAGTCCTTCACGTTCACCCTCCAAACAGCAAGGGGCTGTCACCACCCTTGGCTCGAAAGGCAAGTCTGAGAAGCATCATCAGCAATCCTCATCAACTCACAAATCCAAAAGCCCCTCCGATGGGAAAGCCGTAAATCACAAGGACGCTGCTGCCGCATCTACTTCGTCTTCTTCAGGTAGTGGCAGTGGGTCAGGCTCACAAAAAATTGTTCTTGATTTGGATGACAAATCTCGTTTCACGGAAGAGATCACTGTTTGATCAGAATTTTTCTCGGCTGCTTCTCCTTCACATGCAAAAGTAGCATGTCAACCCTCGCAAATTTTATCATATTCTTTTCGACGAGGAGCAGCTCCTGGTGCTACTTCAAATGTGAATAGCAGCAATACTTCTAGCTGTAGATTTCCTTCAACGAAAGTGGTGCCAGTGTAAAAGAACACGTAATTTTCTCTCTCTCGCGTTGTCGTCAGACAAAAAATTGACGTTTACTTTAAAAAACGTAAATAGTAGAACGTGTGTACCTTTCAAAAGAGCAAACAATATAATGATATCATTTTTTACCTTTAGAAGTACTCCCTTCCAGAAAGGCTTGTAAAAAAATATATGTCGACTCGACAAGACGTATATTATTCATAGAGTAGTTTTCCCATGTCTCCTCCTGACTGGCTTAAGGGATTTCGAAATGTGCTCATGCATGTATTCATACTTTCAAGTATGTATTTCTATACGAACCGAAGAGGGGGGAAGTTGAAGCGGAAATGAAAAGGATTTTTTCATATTGCCGAGTGGTCCTCCTCCTTCTCATTCAGTCAGATACTACACACACACGCAATGTAATATTTTCATTCTATGAATCAAGGATAAAAAGTTAACAAACAAATATCCTCGGAATAAAAAGTAAAACTACGTTTTCACTTCTCATGCTTTCTGATGATAAACAATAATTTGTAGCGTGGTATGGCGTGTATTTATGTACACATCGTATTCCAACCTCAAAAGAAATCTTCCCAAACGTCATCATTCATTCCAAATCCTGAACACACGAGGGAGAAAATTGGGAGAAGATAACTCAAATCGACGACGCGTTAAACTAGCCCTATTCAAGTGAAGACATACTGTATTATGCATGTTGTTCAGCTATTTTTAGGGAATAGCAAGCCTCATCATCATCATAATGCGAAAGGGAAATGTCAAAATATTTGGAAGAAGCTTGGTAAAAAAAATCAAACTCAATTTCTTTCTTTCGTCATTTTCAATATTTGTTGCAGGAAGGAGCTGAAGTAAATAGCGATTTTCCTTTTCTCTGATTTTCTGGGGAGATTTTTCAGAGAAAACCCTTCCTGCCTACATTGGGTCAAGCGTCTGTCTGAGAAAATGATTTTATTCGAAAATTCAACTGAAGTATGAAAAGTTAAGGATTGTGATGACAAAAGCTCGAGAAATAAGCTTTTCGCTTATTGTGCGAAATAATGTGAAACTAAGTGGGTAGCAAGAACGTACAAAGGATTTTTGTGTGGTGACTGCGACTGGTGACATGTTCTTGTCGTCTACAGTAAACTTTAGTTGGTAGGATGACAAAATCTAGTCTGAGCTAAAAGGGTTTATTTATGTCTGGGGAAAGTGGAAGAATGCAAAGTGGAAAGACTAAATTGCGACTTTTCATTCTTATAAACATTGCTTGCTTGGTGTAAGACATAATATTAAAAACTGTTTGCATGAAAAGGATTGCAAACATACTTTTGCATTAATTTGTGCTCAATGTAGTTGGCGCTGACGACAACGATTATTTTCCCTGCTGCAAATAGGCTTTCCAGTACTACAAAGCAAAACGTTAGCAGCTGCCCTATATATGAAGGTGACAAAAAGTTTTTACTTAGTCACCTTCAGTTCATGTCCCTCCGATGTAAACAGTAAAAACTAAAGGTGGGTGGATGCCATATCCTTGTTGGGATAAATGCTTCTAATTAACCATCGCTTTCATGTTACACAGAAAAGTAAAAAGTATGGCATGCGTCACAAATTACAAATTTGTTTACTTCAGCCGTTTGTCCTGATTTCCTATGATTTGAAATTAAAAATAGTTACCCTGTTTGCCTGTTTTTGTGGCTTCTCAAATTCAATTCATATTCATAGGTTTATAAAAAGAAAGAAAGGTTGATTTACAAAATTCAGTGCAAGGTCAGCCATCAAAGTGACAGATCGTGTTTGTATTTGATTGTACTAATAATTGTATTGTTCATTTCACTTTCATCTTCCACTTTCACTGCTTTCACCTTGTATTGTTTATGAATACGGCTGTCTTTTGGGAAACTGTGCAAACTTTTCCTGATACGTTTTTCATTCGAATTCGATTTTAGTTAATTTATTTGACTTTAATTTCGTTTCTGTTAGCCTCATATATTCTCCAAGGGCTTTTGATAACTACCTGGAAATAAAAAAAACATCTACGTTTCATATCATATTTAATATTGGACTGAGAATAATTTCCCTATTTGATACACCTATTAGTTTTTAGTGCCCGCCCAGCCCAAGGAACGGTCGTGTCAGATCTTCTTTCGTGTCAAATGTTAAAAATTATATGAAATTTCGTCATCCAATCGGAATCTGTATCTCATTGCATGCAATCTGGTCCGGGGTAGAGAAAATGAAAAAGGTGAAAATGAAGTTGCGTGAAACTTCCAAGGAAAAAGTTTGTCTCTTCTCTTTCGATTTCTAGAAAAGCGGGTGGGACATCCGGCACCCGGCATTGGTGACTGGCACTGTAGAATAGAAACAAAAGGAACGATATTATCATCACCAACTTAGACGTTTTTCATTAAAAACTAAAAAAGCCTGTTTATTCCGCAAAACTTTGTGGGGAAAGAGTTTTTAAGCAAAAAAATGTGTCAAAACTTTGAGCCACTTGCTTTCTCCTCATTATCACATCCTTCAAAGAAAAGGGTGCGTGTCCCAGTAAGATCTCAGGTTATACTCGTTTTAAAATCTCTCTTTCGCTTCAGAGAATTTATGATGATGGGGTTGTGTAAGAACGTGATTTGACAGTTTATTTGGCAAAAATAACGAGCGAATTGACCTATTCCGGAATATAATATCTCAACCGTTCTGTATTAATATATTGTCAATGGCATAATACTCTTCAACTGCAGTGGTGTGGGTCTTTAAGCATTTCCAATTATTTCTGGCTCCTTAAGCCTTTTCAGTCTTTTGAAAGCTTGCAATTTAAATCATAATCATATAAATAACTGCAGATATTTTTGGTAAGGATTTTACCAGCATTTCATAATCTTTTCAGGTTTTTGTCTGACTCCTTATTTTATTAAATATTGCATTAAATGAAAAGGATTAAAAATAATAAATTGGTTGATTCAAGTAAATAATTTTTAATGAGGCTCTTCGTCTGTCATTGACTCTTGTCAACGAGAAGAAAAGGGATTATGCTGTGATGCCCTGTTTTTCCCATGGGCTAAATGCATGTAATACAGCCGTTAAATTCTTGGTATTGTTTTTGTGCAAAACGAGATTGAAACTAGTCAGGACTGGTTTGCATCGCTGTGCCCCATGTTCGCCAAAATAAAAGCATTTCTTGCTCCTGATCAAAGTGAAAGTTGGGAATTTAGACAAAGTCTCGCCTCACCAAATACGTAGTGTTTTTATTCCAAAAAAATTCATACAACTGAAGTTGCTGAGCTAGGGGGAGTATTATAGAACTTTGAAAAAACCACACGAGGCAGAAAGCATTTTGTTTAAAAAGTTGATTGAAACAAAGCAAACCCACAGAGTGTGAATCGTGTGTGAGCACTTGACCTATCCTAGTTTTCTATATTTTTTTCTTTTGATAATTCGGCATTAATACCTATATAATTAGGCTTTCATAGTTTTAAAAATACGGTGGTGCTCGAATTTGGAATTTCTATACTCGAGATTTGACAAGTATTCCATATTTTTTATCGTTGGTGTTGCATATCATGGTGTTAAATGTTAACTCAATTAACTCAAACATATTTTTAGAAATATCTAAATCTGTACATACTTTAATGATTACACATTATTTACACTTAAAAGTTCTATTTACGCTCACAGTGGTTTCGAAATCAACTAGGCTATGTAGGTCATATAAAGTAAAAGTATTTTTAGGGTTTACGATAAGTAAGTATATTTATTAAAATAGTCTATGTATTTTCAAATTTCAGATTCATCAGATTGCGTAATTAATTGCATGTATGATGATGATAGATGATGAATAAGCCTTTGCTGACGGTCACAAGACTCAAACATTTTAGGCTTACAGAGGGCCCCTTGAAGCTTAAAATGTTTGATTCTGGAATTATGGATGCGAGTCTAATTAAAATAGCGATTGAGAACAACCCGTAAGTTGTCCTTAAGCTTTCATTTTTTATTGTATGTTCGTATTTATAAATATAAAACGTAATTGTACATACCTACATAAGTAAGCTTTCATCTATTATTACGGTACACCAATTTTAGGACTCGAAAATTTAAAAACAAATGTTTTTCTATTTTTCTAAAACCTTAAAATCCTTTAAAATATTGGTTATGCAATTTTTACTCGCAATTGTATGGCATTCTCCAGTGGCATATTTGTAACAGTGTAGCATTATGCTTTGGAGGATTTCTGTGATCTTACAGAGCCAAAGTTTTTTATAACTTCAAGCTACTTTTAATGACGTAAGCATCTACCTGGCATTATTGTACTACAGTGAATTTAAAATTTACATAAGTGGTCATGTTCAAGTTAATTGGACGCACACAGATAAAACAAATTGTATTCCCTACTTAAGAGTTTTTATGAAAATGAATAGATTCTTTGTAATAATACAGTAGTTTTGAAATATTATGCTTGCGACGCAAAATATTGTAGAAAATATCGTGGGAAAACTTTGATAAGGCTTAAAGAGAAACTAATTTTATTATTTGTTTAAAATTGCACCTGGGAAATCATCTTGAGATGTCAAATGTATGGAATAATGATCCTTCCTAGCAGAGCGGCACAACCATGAGCCCCAGCAAACAACTAACATAAATTCAAAACGTCCCCTAATTGGTTTGAAACGTCAAACAACCGAAGCACACTTAAGTGCTTATTCAAAAATAATAACTACATATTCTCTTGTACGATTATTATTAAAATACAACACTATCGAGTTATAATTTCAATATTCTAATAATACGAAATTATATTTTGGCTTCAATTATATATTAAGCTTTAAAAAGTGTTCCAAAAATTTTAACACCGTCAAAAGTCAAAAGCAAATTCGTTGAGGGTCTTTAAAGTACCTTTTTATTAGAAAATATGTATTCGAAAACGACAACTTTTGAATTTAAAATATGTAAGTAAAAGCAAACAAAAGTGAAATTACGCAGCGCAGTTTCTTCAGGAAATTAATAATTTCCAAAAACTCCATCACTATTGTAGTACTAAAATACCTCTCCTTTTGTGATATTAAATCTCGTTTCTTAGATGCCCAAATATGTGAGAAAATATGGTTGCTCTCCTTTGTATTTGTAATGGTGATGTTGCTCTTACAAATATAAGGTATTCAAATATGTTAGTCTATGCCAAAAATAAACCTTTATATTTGAATATATATGTAGTAATAAAATTGAAATGAAATGAAATATATGCATAATGTAATAAAGATAAAGTATTGATTGTACTGTAATATTGTTTGCTATAAGCTTCCGTAATTGGATGTAACATGATTTTGTTGACAAGTGCTATTTAAACAAAAAATAAAATTGACCAAGAATCATAAAAACTCGAAAATAAAAAA
>JAHZMX010003882.1:0-16483 GCA_027743895.1 Seira musarum
GATAGTGGGACGGATTGATCGCGTTTAGAAAGGGTAGTGGCGATAAGTATTACCCCTACACATATAAGCCACTATAAACAGATTCGACTTTAGTACATGACATATGTATTTAATTCTTCATAACAGCTTTCTTTTGGTGATGCGATCACATGTGACTGAACGACTGACTTTTAGTCTGATTGTGGCTTGTGTAGAGTTAATTTTACAGTTGGAATTTCTAATTGTAAGTTTATTTCGATAAAAAAAGAACAGGTACTCTGGATCGGTTGCTCGATATCTAAATCCACATTGGAAAATGAAATAAAGTAAAAAGTCCAACGACGAAATTAACTTCGAAATGACCAGCAAAGCCATGCGCATAGAACAAACAATAGCATTTTCTATTATTAAATGTCCATCATTATTCTTAAGATCTGCGCTGCGTTGGAACGATTTGTAAGATTTTTGAGTGACGCGGTTGCTTTTTCTGACGTGTTTTACAGCATCAACGAAAAGCTCACGAGTTAGGGCTGGAGTTGGAATCAGCCTTGAACTTACTGGAGCAAGAAGTCAAATGTCTTCAACGGAAGCTCATGACGACCAACACCGGAAGTAGTAGAAAGGAAACACAGTCGAGGGAGAGAAACTCCGGCGTGGTAAGCACACAACTTATGTAATTAAGTTTGTTTTTTTTTTTAACTGAACATCGATTCTTAAATTTTAACGGACAATTTTTATTACAGGGTCAACAAACAAATCAAGAGTTTGAGACAATCGTTCAAAAACAAGCAGATGAAATCAAGCTTCTGCAAGAGATGTTCCTAATCATAAAGTCAGAGAAAGACCATGACCAAAACGCCGCTGGTACTCCCGCTGCTGGACAGGAGTATAGCAGACCCCAACTATTTTGGAAGAAGTTATCCACGACCACCGGAAATGGCAATGAAAATATCAGCAGCAGCAACAGCGTTACCGGTGGCTCCGTTTTTTATAGTCTCGGAGGAGTATGGAGAAAGGAAGAACAGAAACAACAGATGTTACGACGGGGTTGGTTATTATTCGCAGCATTTTTTACGAAGCAATTTTTTTCGCAGCGGATTTTACGCAGCAAAATTTAACGCAGCCAAATTTAACGCAGCAAATTTCAACGCGGCCAAATTTATCGCAGCGGATTTAACGCAGCCAATTTAAACACAGCCAAATTTATTGCAACCATTTTTATTACATTTAAATTTTACGACTAGCTCCGATTAGGGTTTCGACTATGCTTAGTCCACTAGGTTTCATGTGCATTTTTATAAATATAAAAATTGCATGCAAACCCTCGCGCTAGAGAATTCCAGTTGCCAACAAGGGAGCTGCACCCTTGGACATTTTCGGCATATTAGGGTTAGAAACCCAGTCAGATTATAAAAATTAAGTTACGTAGGACGGAAAACAAAATTATGTCATATATTAAACTAATAATAAAGCCTTAACTAAAGTCTTTCTACAATAATCTTACTGGGTTTCTGAACCTAATATGCCCGAAAGGGTCAAGTGAGCAGCTCTCTTGTTCACAACTGGAATTCTCCAGCGCGGGGGTTTGCATGCAATTTTTATATTTACAAAAACGCACACAAAACCCCGTGGACTAAGCATTGTCGAAACCCTAATCGGAGCTAGTCGCAAAATTTAAATGTAATACAAATGGTTGCAATAAATTTGGCTGTGTTTAAATTGGCTGCGTTAAATCCGCTGTGATAAATTTGGCCGCGTTGAAATTTGCTGCGTTGAATTTGGCTGCGTTTAAGTTTGCCGCGTTAAATTTGGCTGCGTTAAATTTTGCTGCGTAAAATCCGCTGCGAAAAAAATTGCTGCGTAAAATCCGCTGCGAATTATCCGATTCCCTTCAGCGTTGGTTACTGGGCTTGGGGCTTCGTGGTAGTAGGAGCAGTAGTAGGGCTTATGCAATTTCTACTGCAGCAGTTTTTTTAAAAAAATACTTAATTTGTAGTAAAAGTTGAAACAGTTTCTAAAGTCAAATCTTCATTCGGAATAATTTTGGATTTAAATGAATTATTTTAAAGGACAACATTGATTGATTTCCAAAGTGAATCTACAGGTGTTCATTTTAGTTCATGAGATATATGTATACAAATCCTTTTTTTACAAAAAAAAAAAAAAAAAAATGCTTCCAAAAATTTCCAGATCCTTAATTCTGGTTTGGGGTTAAGTTGTGTAATTCAATCTCTTCTTCATAATCAATAATGAAGTCAACGTGTTCCTTCTTCATATTTAGGTATTGCATACGCTTTTTCAACTGTCGCAGTTCCGTCTTTCTTCTCTGCAGAAGGTTTTTTAGTTGTAGCATCTCCTCCGTAATTAATTTCTCCTTCCGTTCTAATATGTTTTGACGTGATTTGTGGACAGCGTTGACTTCCATTCGATTTCATTTCTCTCCATCTTATTACGCACCACAAAATATTCAAGAGGCCTTTCTTTCCTGACTTTCTGGAGTTGTCGTTGGTTGTTCTGCAGTACTTACTCTATGCCTAGGAAAGGCTTTTATTCGACAGATTTCGAGTATTTCTGCCTACAGTTAGTGGGACCAGCTTCCATGCAGGTTTCACTGCTGACGCCATTTCGTTTACGTTCACTGTGGTTTTGAATTCGGTTAGGCGGAACCAATTGGACCGACACTTACTGATGTTTGAGCGCATTTCAATCCTCGTGACATTGAACATTTGGCTCTAAACTATGATCCTAAAATAAGCAGACTTATTATATCAGTGCATGTGTGCACGATCTTGAATTTTTCAAGCTGAGTTTTTAATTAAACCGGAAATAAGACAAAATACATATTAATAAAAAAAGCATTTTTAGATGAGAAAGCATAAATTGGGAGTTTTGTTAAATTTAATCCATTGCTTGGTGAACACTTTGAAACCCAAAGTTGTGTCATGCCTTCATAATTTCTCTTCTCCACGTTTTACCCCAATGAGCGTCCTAAAGAATTTAAGCCATTATGTTTCTAAATTTGAAGAATCGTGTAAGCATAGCATAATTTTACCACCAGCCTTGAAGAATGTAATGTTTGGCAGAATGTCCATTACGATAGACATTTAAAATCTATAGCTATTGAGTACAGGAAAATTGATTATGTATTATAAGTAACAAATTTTTAAATTATAAATCGGTCAAAAGGAAATGGTGTTAATGGAACTTCCTGTAGGCCGATTTGATTATTTACACATACCCATTTCGTAAATGCTCGATTTTTTCATGAAGGATATTTTCTCCGTGTTCATAATGTCCAAGTCAGCATAAATTGCATTCATTATTCAGCAGGGTTTGTTGTATCTGTCTGTCTTTGGCCTGACTTAAAGCAATAATACATGCAAATCTCACTACATGTTCAATGGTTTAAAGTAAGCCAAATTAATCCAATTAGATGGACATGAAATTCTTCCTACGAAAATTAGCAAACGTGCTGGGTTAACAACTCCGCTGTATCTGATTTTGTCACATGGCTTGTCTTAACATTACTACAATGACCTATTGCTGAAACAGAAGTACAGCTGCACTCACTCGACAGTTTTTTTGGTCATGCATCAAAACAGTTTTGCAACTTACGCAATCTCCAACTCTCTAGCCCAAACAAAGTCAAGGATGGTCTTTCAAGAAAACTGTACTCCGAAAAAATGTTGTTCCTTCCATAATTAATGAGTCAGCACTCTGGAAATGAATAGTATTGACAAATGGGTCACAAAAAGAAAAACATCAATGGAATCTCCGAGTTTCAATCAAGGCGTTTTTTTGTCATTTTCCCATTGCAGTATTTTACATTCTACTCATGCAAATCTTATGCATTTTACTCAACAAAGAATTTTAGTGAAGTTTCGCTGAACTGTGACACCGCTTATGTTTTGAGTTGCTTATTCTTATTCATTCTAATTCTTATTCTTGTTACGCTGCAGAGACAGAAATAAGTAATTCCTTGAGCTTAATTGGGCGTCATGCCTAATATCGAACTTAAAAAGTTTCGCAATGACTGGGGTAAAATATAAATAAATTATTTTCGCGGGGAACGTTGATTTCCAAACTGATTCCACAGGTGTCAATTTATTCTCATATACATAGTATAAAATACGTCAATGTTTTTTTTCAAGAAAAAAGTAAAATAATCACATAATCTTCAAACCCATTATTCTGTTTCTGGAATCAGATTTAGCAATTCCAATTCCTCTTCGTAATTAATAATGGAGTTATCGTGCTCCTTGTTTGCATTAAGTTTTTTGATGCGCCTTTTCAACCGCCGCACTTCCAACTTTCTTCTCTTCAGAATGTTTTTGAGTTGAAAGATCTCCTCCCGAATTAATTCCTTCTTTCGTCCTAGTAGGTTCTGACGCGAATTGTGGGCAGCATTGACTTCCATACGCTTTCTCTCCATCTTATTACGCACTAGAAGATATTCACGGGGTTTTTCCTTCATTGCTCTTCGGATACGTCGCTCGTTGTCCTGATGTACTTGTTCTCTGTTTGTGAAAGGCTCTTCATCGAGAGATTTAGAGCTTTTCCGGTTGGAGGGGCCAGTTTCCGTGCCTGACTTTTTTAAGCAATTTGAACTGCTGGCGTCAGTTGCTTCACCTTCGCCTTGATTTTGGTATGGCTGGACCACATGAAATGCCACTGAAGGAGATTTTGATGCATTTCTGGCTTCTTGACAATGAACAGTTACCCCTAAAAATTGATCCTAAAACGTAAAGCATTATTATGTCAATAATGCATTATCCGGTGCAACCAATGAGATTTCAGGAATTTTCTTGTTTACGTTTTCTCTCATTAAAATTTTTCGAAAAATTAGTTACAGGTCGCTGAATTAAAAGAAAATTGCTGAATGCTTACCATAATTTTCACACCAGTTTTTAAGAATGCAATGTCAGGTGATTTGATAATCCTTCAAGATTGTATTCCATACTAGGCCGCAACGCTTATAAAGATGAAGAATTTCTTCTTGTTAGCAAAATAATTAGTAGAGGTTTCAAAACAAAACATGCCTGTTTGTAGTCTGCCTGAACTTCGAAAGGTTGTGAAGACGATGATGATGGAACTTCTTGCGAGCCTTTTTGCTTATCCGCCTCGTCTGTATCCCGCTCAAGCTAAAATAAACCTCTAGATCCAATCTGGTGTTGATGTTGATGATGTTGGTGTGCAAAAAGTACACGACCATGCATCACAACCAATTCTTGCCTTCATTGCATTCCCTATTTGCTCAATATTTAAAAGAGACTGCATTTTTCTCCATGGTTTCATATCCAAGATTGTATTCATTATTCAGCGAATACCTTTCTTGCCTGGTTTGGTTATTCTTAAGCTGCGGCTGATATGCGAGTAAATCTTACTACAACTTACTTAATTCAACTTATTTAATGGTTTAGTGTAGTCCAAAGCTCTGACGAAGGAGGTTTTGTCCTAAACTCATGTCATCACGTTGTCAAATAAAAAACATTTCGAAAATTTTAGGGTCAACCTACAAGCAAGCATTTTTCTATGCGATTGATTATAAAAATTTTTTATCGCAGAGAATAATTTTTGAATTCGATGTTTTGAAATTTTCACACGTGATTTAGTTTAGCCATGTTAAAACCACTGGAAACAATTCAATAAAATCATTATTTTTTGAGCACAAGCTGACACTTTGCTGAAGGAAAACGCCGGCGTTTGTCCGAATTGTAAGTCATCAAGCATGTAGTATCTTAGATCTCATGATTATTCCATTCCTCAGAATTTGAAGTATGACTTTATGCAATTTATTGATTAGTAATTATGAAGACAGCTTAACCAATATTTTTTCGAAAATTACGAATAGGCCGCGTGAGGATATATAATCCTCAACTAATATTTTGCTAAAGTACTTGTGTCTCCAATTTTCAATCACGGACTTTTTGGCATTTTTTTCATTGCTGTATTTACGCTTTACTCATGCAAATCTTGCACAACAAAGAATTTTTTAGTGAGGCTCTGTCGTTGTGGTAAGGACGATTCATAAACAATGCAATATGATTCACAGAAGCGAAAAGCGAGCCACAATTTGCTGATGCTGACGTGGCATAAGCCAATATTTTCTTTTCATTCATTCAAGAAACTCATGACAAAAATGTCGTATTTTCTTCAATATTACCAACGGCATGTTTTCCAATCTTCTCTGAATGTATTTGACAAACCAAAGCCGATGCAATGTCAAATTTAATGAGCTCGAAGTTTACAATTTTTTCAATTCAATTTATTACAGCTTATGTAAACAAATTAGGCTGCGTCATAATCTTGTTCTGTTTGAAATTCTGATGTACGCATATTTTTCATTATTGGTGGGATGAACCTAGCAGCACGGAGAATGAAGTTTTTTTTAGTTTCAGTCTTTTGAGACATTTATTTCGAAAAAGGTTTAAAAAACATGGGAATTCTCAATTCATAGCTCGCTTCATCTTGCATCGCCCCATGCATTACTACACAACCATTATGTAAATACATGCAAATTCATTGCAAGAACGCCTCAATTCGCTCCGAAATAATACCATTTTGTACAATTTCTTCATTATTCCAATAAATATGATGATTGTCAGAAAAAACCGAAAAACACGGCACTTAAAAACAAAACAGCACAATTAATTCATTCATGGCTCACAGTTAATTTACGCATCTACGGTATTGTAACGATATGGTGATTAGAAATTGTAAGCACAAGAGCAGATGCTGCTTCACTATCCCGAGCCTAGTTACGCTCACTCAATGGGTTTTTTTTTCATTGCGACAGAAAATCATAATTCCACTTACTTTCGACAACAATAATTTCAATAAAATATTTCGAGATTTCGAAGATTTATTCTCGGAGGTTTTCAACATGGAAACTCACGAGCCTGCACCGGTACAACACTTGCTACAAATTTTATTTTCACAGTTTTTACTTCAAGTTTTGACTATAATTTTTTCCAGGGTGGAAGAAGCAAGGAGGAGGTCAGGGAAGATCAAAAGAGGCGTGATCTAATCGCTCTCCACGAATACTCGGAGGAGTGCCAAAGGAGGATGATCATCCTAGAAAAACAGAAGAAGCAGATTGCTCATGAAAAAGAGGAGGAAATAAACCAAATCGTTTCCGCTCAGAAACAACTCAAAACGGTTCATGACGTCATCATTAGGCTTATGCGGAGACCGGAAGACCGACATTCCGATATTGCCGACAGGGATCGGCATAAGGCTTAAATACCAGAACAATAAGATAAAGTTCGAGTTCGGATGATACATTAGTTTCACAAATTCGTTTATTGTAGGTTTAATTTCAATTTATTAAGATTTAAATTCAATGTAGCCAAACTAATTGATCTGGTAGTGATTTGTGCAAATAAAAAATCCTCCGAATGAACTTGTGCAAAAAATTCAGCAAAACAAATTTATTTGCACGCAAATGATGACTGATGATTTTGATTCTGATGACAAGTGATTTTAAATTGGGTCAAATAAAATTTAAATTAAGAATAATAATTTTTTCCTTCCACGAAAATTTGCAATCCTTTACTGGCCAACTCAGCAATAGTTGTACATCCTAACCACATTCTCATTTTCTACCTCTTGGCATTGACGCCTTGCTTGTTGTTGCCTCTCCGCCTCCACTTGTTGACGACGTTGGCGCTCCCTTGTCATCTCCGCTTCTTGCCATTTCTCAAACATTTTCAGTTCCGCTTGGAGTTGGCGTTGCCTTGCTACCTCCATCAATCGCAATTTTGTCTCTGCTTCGAGGTTCATCAATCTCTTGAGCTCTCTCGTATTAAACCGTCGGGTTTCCTCTAACCTTGCCTCCACTTCTTGGTCAGTTTCTTTTTTGATGAAGAAGTGGTGTAATAAATTGCTGACCCAGTTTGGACCTCCAGTTCGTGGTTGCGATTGCGACGCACAAAGCCTCGATTCGGTTGAGTTGTGCAAGACTACTCCCCAGTCGTCTCCGTTTGATGTCATCCTTTTCATGGACATTTGAAGGTTTTTGATATCACTCTCCTGCATCTGAATAATTTTCTCCAACTCTCGAATACTTTGTTTGATCTTAAATTTAAAAACGGTTGTAATATAAATTTTTGAGCAAAATTTTTTTGTATCGATTTTGAATTACAAAATAATTGAATAAATTTATGCTGGGGCTTACCGGATTTTCTGCCATAATGAAGTTTTATTAATTGATGACAATTTTGGAAAGAAATGATACGGTTTAAATTGATGACCTACAAATGTGTTTCCAAAAGAATATCCAGAATTTAAGAAAATATTTTTTTTGAAGGGATCTGCTGAAGATGGTGATGAAGCAGCTTGTTCTGACACTTCTTACGGCAATAAGCATATAATAAATTGACATATCTGATCAATGCAAAAGTGTTCAGATATGGAGTGTATTTAGCTTGAGCGTCTCCCTTTTCCGTTGTTTTTCAAGCAATCCTGATTATGTAGAATCTTCTGCTACTATTTTACGGAATTGAACATTATTAGCCTTTCACTAAAGTTATATGACGACACAGGTGGAAATATGTTGAAAGCCCGCTTTGAGCATTGCATTGAATGGGTTGACGTAACTGTAGCAATTTTAACTGCGAGCTGATTAAAACCCAGACTGTGCTAGACACATTCCTTTCTTATTGTACATTAAATATTGCACTAATGACTTTTGCACGATGAAACACTGAAAGTAAAGCCACGATTTTTATATGCATCACCATGCTCCAGTCACAAGCCCATGCAAGGCTTTCTTTTTTTATTTCAATTATCTTTTACATTTCGTAGACTGCCTACTTGACATTTCGTTTCGACATGTCATCTAAAAGAACAATCAGAGCATTGAGCATTCCACGTAAAAGAATTCCGTGCCACATCAGCAAAAAAAAGTTGGCGACGACGACGAACGAGAAAGACCGATCGATAGTTATAACGTTAAAAGTATCTTGCAGTGTTACTTTTAATTTTCATTTATCTTACCAAAGAAGTATTTCCTAATAGGGGTGGGTTCAATCAGTTGTGTTTTTAAATTGCATCTCGATTCTCCTCTTCCTCATTTGCATTTCAAATAAAAATAAATCAAATCCAACACAAAAGAATGATTCGATTGCTTGGGTTGCACCGGAAATTATCACATATGCATTGCCATATTTGTTAGTAATTTCAAACTCTTGCAAATTTACATTCCGCGTTCTTATTCAGAATATACTGCGTATGCATTGGGTTAGAAACGAATTAGAAATTCGAATCGTAAACCCATCACTATTTTAGCTGCTGTATGACCACCATTTTCATCTTTAGTTAATCTTCCAGCAAAAAATATATTTAAATTTTGTAATTTAAAAATTCGTAATTGGTGGAAGGCATATGGACATAGAGAGCTCTCGAACAGCGCAGCGTTCCCACGATCAGAATAATCAATATATTAGCTTCGATGAGAAGGCGCCAACTCTAAATGGAAATGAATAGAAAAAAAGTGACTCAAGCAATTAAATGGATAGCAATCAAAGCGTCACTACGAAAATAAGAGCCGATGTTGGAATTTAATTTTCGGCAGATTCAATCCTCCGATCACTCCTTATCTGTAGTCGAACTGTGGTCCTGTGGTAATAGTTTGTCTTGGTATTGAGCGACTTGCCTGACCTAGTCCGCAGTTTGCCAAATATATCGTGTCTCATTTTGAAATGATTTTTTTTCACTTTGCTTACCAATTTCAAGCCAACATTTTTATTTTTAAGCCATGATCAACAAATTTTCTCACATTTAAATTTAAAGAAGTTGTTAAAAATTTTCGGGACAAACTAAGAAAATCGATAATTTCCGAACAGAAAGAATGATGCTTGATATAAATTTTTAAATTCATCAGCTCCGTGGTTTACATTATTTTGCCCACTCAACGATGGCTGCACACCCTAACAACATTCTCCCTACCCCCTTCCGCCACTTGTGGTTGACCCATGGTCACCTGTTGCTCCTCTTCCTCCTGTCGACGACGTTCTTGATATTGCGCAAGCTGTGCCTCGTGCCATTTCCTCATCATATCAAGCTCAACTTGGAGTTGACGTTGTTTTGCTTCCTCCCTCAAACGTAATTTTGTCTCGGCGGCCAGATTCCTCAATCTCTTCAGTTCTGTCTCGTTATCCTCACGCGTCATCTCCAACTTTGATTCCATTATCCTATCAGTTGCTTTCTTGAAGAACACATAGCGTACTAAACTCCTCAACCAGTTTGGTATCCCAGGGTGATTTGGGGTAGGAGATTCCGTGGAATCGGTGTCGTAGTACACGACAGTATCACCTTCGTCGTCCTTTGACGTCATCAGTTTTATGGCCATTTGGAGACTTTCAATCTCCTGTTGTTGGATTTCAATAGTGGCCTTCAACTCTCGAATTCTTTGTTCGGCCTAAAATTTATTAAATAAAAATCACATAACAATTATTTTGACAAAAATTCGACCAATATTTTTGGCGAATTTAAAAAAAAATGCGAATAATTTTTTTGTGCTTACCGTGTTCCTTGCCATGATGAAGTATTAATATTCGTAATTTATATCAATGAGATATATCGCAAAAAAACCCAAATCAAACCGTTTTAGCTGCTGACCGACGAGAATATTCTTTCGAGTTTCCAGAAAAAATATTTATCTGACTGGAGGGAGCTGCTGAAGATGGTGATACAGCTGGTTCAGGTCTGTTACTTCTCACTGGGAACAGAATTAAAGTAATTGAAATATGTCATCGGATTTGTCAATACAGAGCATAGCAGTCCTTCATTATGCATGTCAGATATGGATTGTCTTTAACTTGAGCTCCTCCTTTTCCGTCGATTTTGAGGCAACTCAGATTATGTATTTAAACCGGGGATGGAAAATTGACCATGAGTGAATTGGTTAAATGTAAAACATAAGCGACTACTATAAAAACTCTGACACTATATTTCAATCTGTACTTTAGTGTTGGGAGATATTAAACTGCGTTATTTTGTTTCACGCGGAGAGTCTTCCGTAACAGTGCATACATACCAGATCAGTTTTTTATGCTAAAGTAGCCGAAACTGCAAATGGTCCTCAATTAATTAAAGATTTTAAAGACAAATGATAAACCGATTTATATTTAGATCAACATCACTTTTAAAATTGCCCACGTCGTTGGATTCATGCTTCGTAGTTTGGCAAGTTTTATGTGACTAATAGTTGGCATTGAAGGCAATACTTATTTCCTTCAAACAACAACTTCAATACTTATTTCCTTACAAAACCATTCAACCACCCACCTGCGATTACCCAAAACCCTTAATACAACCGACTTCTAGTGCATTGTACAATTTTTCTCAGATATAAAATTACAATTAGTTAACAGGGTATTTCATGTGTCGAATAACAATTCTTTCGTACTTAATTTAAAAACAGTTATAGTTTTACTATTTATATTACAGGCAATTTTCTGCAATTTAATTATTTTACCAGTTAATAAGGATTTCAATAATTTTGTTGAGATGCCAGTTTCTTATGTGAACATTATTGAACCTTAATATTATTCCAATTTTTTATCAAACTTGCCATTAATACTGACATCTTTCAATAACACCGATTTATGCATTACCGTTGAGTGAGTCGCCTTGATCGTTATAATACTTACTGTCATCCCTCTAGAACCCAAACTACACTCAACACATGCACTCCCTTCTTACAATTAGGTCAGCTAAATGAATTAGCGAAACACGCAGAGACGATTTTTGCACGGGCAGCCAATATTCGTGCCATCCAGAATTTTTTTTCCTATGCATAAGCATGCTCCGAGCCAAGACAGAAGAGGGTAGCTATCTTTTAGCATGTTGTAGATTTGATTTGATTATTTCACATTCTTTTGCATTTTTAAAGACTTCCACGAGTCAACCAAAAGAAAGACGAGCATCAATCAGATCTCCTTCATTCCTTATGTACATGTAACAGTAACAGTGTCTAGTGCCATGAAAGGAAACTCGGGCCACATCAGTACAAGAGTTGTTCATGATGACGACGACGACGACAGACGAGGAAATCCGATAGATATGTCAGTTTACTAGTTTTAATTAGAATTAGCCTTATCGGTGAAGAGAGCACGTAAGAGTCGGCGGACCAAGTTGCTAGGGATGGTTAGGTTAGGTTAGGAACCTAACCTAACCAATCGAGATTCAATGAGTTTTTCAATTCAATTGCATTTCCCCGCTTTGTCAATCGGGTGCCAAATTCGAATTGAATGTCATGAAATATAAATTAAGTTTCATTGGATGTGTCCAGTCTCATTAATATGTTCAATGATTTATTGAACATCCCCTATTTGAACTTTTTTGAAAAAATATTGCGACAAGTTCTACCGATCCGTGTAGACTAAAAGAAGTGCATATATTTTTTGCGAATTTGGCCTGATTTCTAAATCTGAAGCAATAGATTGCATTTAAAATTTTAAAAAATTGTTTTAATGTTCCAGGAAATCAACATCATCAGCACAATATAAATTTCAAATTGGGGGACATTGAATATAATTTGAGTGAATTTACTCTATTCTAAAAACATTAAATTCAATATACAGAATTCAGCGTTTTTGACCCCTACTTCAATTGCATATACTTATACGCGTAATTAGAAGCGGATTGAAAATTAGACCAAGAAACCCATCACTATTGTAGCAGCTGCCTAGCATTATCATTATTACCAGTATATCTTCCTCCAGAGAAATTAGAACTTTGTCTGCTGAAATAAATGAAAGTCATCAGTATTTCATTTGATTTGACAGCATAAATAGTTTTTCAAATGGACCATCCAAAGATAATTGTTTGCTTCCGAATTGATCTGAAGAACCAGGGGAAATCAACCAAATGCGGATATTCCAGATTTTAGGATTTGAATTCTTTCAGAGGAACATTCAGTATTGGGTTAGGTCGAATCGGAACGAACATGACACATTGTCAGTCAGAATAAGTAAAAAGGTGTGCCTGCATTCTACGTAAGCATTCCAGGAGTGGAAGGGAGAAGTCGCCGAAAAGCTGAAAAGTCGCTAATGAAATCCTGAAGTGCACCCGTAAAGAACTTTAATATTCATGCACGTTCCTAAACGTCGTATATGACAATTTATTACGTCGCTGAGCGTAGGTAAGCGAGTATTGAGATTGACGTGATCGTCTGTCCTTCTGTCTGTCCGATCGATAACTCTCGAACGAGGTCACCAATTGACCTCAAAGGACCATAGACGCTAGGTATTCATGCGCATGTAGGTATTGACATTGTACATTTGAGGTTTTTTGGATGTTACATGGAAGCATGGTAAAACGGAAAAATGAGTTAGTGGAAAAACCAGGTTAATACCGGAAGTACATTTTCCCGTCTATCACAACTCATTAAAAATGAAAGATGCCATTTTGGGGAAATGTGAGACGCTCCAACGGCGTATGTAAATCAATTGACCGGTTTTCTCATAACTACTTATGTTCTAAATAGACTATACTGATTCAATGCTATTTCCCGTTCTTGAATATTTTCCCCATTTTCCCTGGAAAACTTATTTCCTAAAGGGTGGAGAATTTTGAATCCTTGTTCTAAAGTTCTCACCATTAGGCGAACACAACCTGATAGCCGAATCATATTAACATTGGTTCTGTGGTTATTTGTGGTAGAGCAGTTTTGAGTGTTGGTTGGATGTGCGGACGTGTATTCAACAAGGAAAAATGCTACCAAATACAGATAATGACTTTTTATCAGCAAATGCATAGTTGATGTGAGCTATAACTGCGTCAGGCAATGTTAAAATCACCACTCGTCCTCGACCGAATTTCCTATAAAATGGAAAAGATTAATTTGAAAATTTTCTGCAACGGTTTGCCTTCAAGTCTGGACTGTTACACAAAACTTGATTGTGCGTGGTTGTAAGGAAATAATAAATCTCTGGATATGAATTCTTTATCTAGATTAAATTATGCCATACAAAGATTAGGTGGACAAAACGATCTGAAATACACGAGCAGAAATGGATCGATCGGAATGATAAAAATAATGAGTTCCAACACGGGAGAATCGCATTCACGAGATACAATGTCTGGTTACGATTCCGTGGCCCAAATACTGGAGACATTTTGTACTATATTTTATTTTAATTTATGCGCCTTAAAACGCCCATTCACATTGCAGTGGTGTGCAGAAAAACAACGAAACCGCCATGCGCCACCGTGACGTATGTTTACTCTCACAAGGGAACCCCCCGAACTGTACCCCCTTAATCGCATGTAAAATATATAGACAAGGGAACCCCCCGAACTGTACCCCCTTAATCGCATGTAAAATATATTTCATCCAGACGACTTTTTTGCGCTAATTACAAATCTGCTTTCAGTTTTTTGTTAAAATGTAAGAGAACTTTTTAATTTTAATTTTTGTTTAGTTTTCCATGCATTAAGTTAGCATATGGCTGTGGTCAGATCAGCACTATCGCATGGAATCAATAAATATTGTGGATTTTTTGCAAGATATGCTGACGTCGACCGACCTACACTTAATTATATGATATGACATATAATTGACTTTAATGTGAATTTCTATAGCGATGTGAATATCTGGCCAAAGTGTAGAAGAATATGAACTAAAAATTAAAATTAAAAAGTTCTCTAACTTTTTAACAAAAAACTAAAAGCAGATTCGTAATCAGCGCAAAACTGGTTTAGACTTAACATATTTTATATACGATTGAGGGGGTACAGTTCGGGGGGTTCCCTTGTCTAACAAAAGAAACTTACAATTAGAACCTTCCCTCCACAGCTGTCATATAAGCAAATACACACGTCTTATACTTCAACAAACGGCATGACGCTATTGTGTAGAACAAGTTGTTTTTATGTTCCAAACACTTTAAATGCCAATGAATTATCTAAAAAGCTACCCAGACATAAAACATTATGCTCTAATACCCTCGCTAAATTATTTTTTACTCGCTTCGCTGTGGCATAAAATGTAAAGTGATATTGAAAAAATGAATAAGTTGTTAGTTGTGGATGACGAACTTCACATAAAAAGTTCTCGGTCTCTAACACTTGTCATATCTTAAAACATAACTGAGCGTAGCTCACAAGCCAGTATTGAAATTTATGTGACCGCCTGTCTGTCTGTCCGATCAATTGCTTTTGAAGGAGGTCACCGACTGACCTCAAATTTGTTATTTGGCACAAAGATTACTTGCGTACTGAGGACGAACCCTATTTTTCCAGAGTTTTAGGCCAACTCTTTAACGGCATTGCCAACGGTTGCATTTTTTTTTAAATGAATAATGTGGCTTGTGATAGGTCATGGTTTGCCATTTGAAAACTAATTGTAAGCAAGACGATACGTAAGAAATTCGAATATGTTTGACCGCTAACGGTAGGAAGCGGTTGAAAATATTTTTTGTAATATTTGCGTGAGATTATTCAGAAGCCCTTTTCAAAGTGTGAAAGACTGTTAGTGTTGGAATATGAGCATTTTTGTCAATATTCTCATTTTGCCCCAACTTCGAAACTTTTTGTTACTATACATTTTTCCACGACCTAAGGATCCTAAATATGTATTTTGTTTGATATTTGACCTTTACCTGTAACGTTGAACCCCCATACGAAAGTACCGGTCAAATGGCAACTTGCCTTAGGTAACGTTATTTGCCCAATGCAAATAGCTAGGTACATGATATTTGCCATAAGTAAATGTATGTATAATTCAGTTTCGTTCAATGGTCGTTAGTTTTCTAATTAAGTTAGATTTACCGTCCACGCGACATCAGTAGAGCCACTGGTGGCAGAGAATGTAATCAGTAGGGCAAACAGGTTCAGACTCGAGTCTTTGGTTTTAGTATAGAGTTTTCAGTACAGGCAGAGTTCAGTTCACGCTCAACCTCAGAGCAGTTCAGTCACGCCGCTGACAAAGTAGATTTAGACTTCCGTGTTCTAATTTGAGTTAAATTGTAATTAGGGATACAGTACCTTCCCAATTGCAGTTAAGAGATTAATTAAATTGAGTATTGTCAAACTAGCGAGTAGTTTAATTGATAATAAAGAAAAGGATTCATTACATCCTAAATTGATTTTTTTCGTGCACGATCATCATTGATTTATTTTGCGAGGGCACCGACCGAGGAGGTCGGATAACTTTCCGAATTCGCAATCTAGCAGGCATCTATAAGTCCTGATCTGTAATCTAACAGTTAGTTTAACCTTTTTAAACTTGCATGAAACTTGAGAGACGTTAAGTCAGTATTCCGAGAACAAGTTTTTCATGTGTAATTCTTTTTTAGCTACGTCACTATCACTATTTTAACAGGTCTATTATTACATTGGACATGTTCCGATTACTGAAGCGAAATAACTTATTTTACTGCTTGAAGAACTTTTCATATGTACTTTTAGCTCAAAAGTGCATGCATAGAGAAAACCAACATTTGGCCTCGTTTGCGTCACTCTTTAATCTTATAGTATTAAGTCCTGATTCTCTGTA
>JAHZMX010003883.1:0-19780 GCA_027743895.1 Seira musarum
GGTGATGTGAAAAGATGTGGCGGCTTTGATCAAGATGATAGATATGCAATTTTCATTTAACCAATTTCAACCCCTATTATGAACTCGTCTTTGATTCTGACACTTTGCTTATTTGGGTTGTGTTCTTAGCGTTTTAGACAAATGGAATGCGAAGGGGTTCAAATGCTTTGGAAACCCCCATTTTCGTTTTGTATTCTTAAAACGACTTTTCCCATTGGAGTGTCATTTTCAAGTTTATGTCTTCCTTGTTTCAACTTACCTACCTATGTACAATTGGTTTATACAGACTAGGCTAACCCGGCCCCCGTTTTCCTTTTACAGGTTGATAGAGCATGGTCGAAAACATATTATCCACAAAAACTAATCAGGTCAAGATTCATGAGCTCCGGAGATATTTTAAAACGAATTCGAAGATTTCCCCAGGGCAAAAAATTTGGGTTGGATGAAACACAAGGAGGTTTTTCAAAATTTTTTAATTCACCATTGGAAAATGGAAATGTTGTAATTTATGAAAAGTTAACTAATTGAAACTTATTAAAATTATAAACTATCCACCTGTTTGATTTCGCTTTGGTTGAGTTGCAATTTTTATGCAAATATTATGCATACAGTTTCACTTATTCCTGATAAGTACATAAAGAAACTAGACTGGAGGCGCTGGGATAATTTTTCTCTTCAACGGAAACCCCCAGGGCATAATATTCAAGGAATGGATTTTTTTAACATAAAAGCCCCAACAAAGGAAATACCTGAAGACAAAATGTTTAAGTTAAAAACCAGAACTCGCGTGACCATCATCAATGAACCAAGCATTGAAGCAAAAAGTTTACGGATGATATGATAAAAAAAATTGTGGAAAACAATGCGTTTTTGTTCTTTGACGAAACCAGGCTAGATAGGATTTAATGCTCATCTAATCTTTATTGCGCTTTCAGACTTAATGCATCTTCCTTCTCTTACGGACCAAGAAAGACGGACTACACCAATTTTAATATGAGGATTTAAAAATCTCATGGACTGTTGTGGTGAATACTCGATCATTTGTTCCAGATAAACTCCAATTCTTAATACATAATAAAAAAAATTTGATAAACATGTCAAATGTTACCCATGCTCAATGGTCACGACACGACACGTCACTTCACTATACGACCTTAATAGTATACTTAGTTGAGGCTTGACTTTTTGTCAGCAGTTCTAAAAAAAATGCAGTCATGTCGTAATCATACCGACGATTAGATGAGTATTTTTTTTTATTCACGTTTTTTCATTAATACCGTTTAAAACGATAGGAGGACGGAGTGGATGAGGTCAGCTATTTTGATATTGTGGTTGACTGCACTTTGCACTTTAGATAAATCCTAATCTTATTAAGAAAATTATGCATAAATATCAATAAATTTGCAATTTTGAAAAGCTGCACTAACAGAGCTCAGCTTCGTTTCTTGACCTTTCATCTCCAACAATTCCTTAGGTTATCATTATCAACACCGAATAATTCATAAATAATAAGCTAATTAATGAAGTGACGATAGTTGGTAAACTAGTCAAAGTGAAATTCTTGGCAAAAAAAATACGAAGAAAGAATGTGGAATGCCACTTATTTTCTCAGCAAGCGTAGTTGCAGTAATATAAATGCATAACAAATGATAAAATTTATTTATCCTTCAGGTGTAAAAAAACAGGAAAGAGAGGGTGCTTCGATTTATGAAGATAGAAGAGAAATTTCTCACAACTGAGCTTATATATGATGGGCCTTTTTGAATCAGAATACAATATAAATGTCTTCAAGAAACAAAATACATCCCGTCCAGAGAATCTTTTAAGAGTGCTAAAAAATAAGAATCTATTCAAGATTCTGAATGGTTTGCCAGTTTTTTTATAATTGGCGTTTAAGGATTATCTAAAACTAGAGAAGTGCGACAGTCTTTATATAGTTTCTCACGATTTTCCCACGTATCTAATGCTCACACAACTAATTTTTCACTTTCATTTGTAACTACATTTTTTTTTATTTTTAAGGCAAATTTTTTAAATCCCAACTCCTAAAAAGTGAGTTCAAAGGAAAATGAAAAGCGAATGATCTCCGTCATGGACTGGAACGGTGACAGTGAGGCGTCTCAAAGTTGGTGGGCTATTTCCCAAGAAAACGACAGTAATTTAAAAACAATTTTCTTGAAAAAAAAATGCAAATTCTGTCTGAAAGTCGGGTGGCACCACTTAAAAACAAACTTCCTCTCATTAAAATGCTCACGTCTCTACTGCCTTGAGAGAAATAAAATTCAAGACATTCTAATTTAAGTCGTAATGCAAATTATGAGAGACATGAAAAAAAAAAATTCTTGGACCGTAGTAAACGCCGTGACTGCGGTTGTGACTTGTGACAATGAGCGTTTCATGGAATGATTTAGTTCAATCAAATCTAAACATGCTTCTTGTCTTTAACGAAGGCATAGATAAAAACATGAAAAGAAAGGAAGCGTGTAAAAAGTTGACATCATGCAATCCTGATTACTGTAAACGTCTACTAGAGACCAGTGTTGAGTTTTCCGGTTTGGATTTATTTATTTTTTATCTTGAAACAAAAAAAAATTCTATGTCCTGAACTAATTTACCCTTTCTCTTGAAACAAGGGAACGCAGCAGCCGCATAATATATTTGGTTTTGGTACATGCTGTAGCGCAATAGCATTTAAGATAAAACGCCACACATGTCTTGAGTGATGTGATAGCCATTGAAATTTCTGAAGGTGATGATGCTGATGAATTGTTAGATACGCCAGAGTCAGAGTGAAAAACAAAACACTCAAAAAATCTTCTATTGATGACAGATAACCAGGGTTTTAAGGTTAAGACTTTTGGGGAATGTAACGGATTAATTTTACATACCTATGTTGAATTTATTTTATTTTTGCAATTTTTTTCTGCAACCATTAAAAAGACGACATAGGATTTCCCAGTTAAACCCAGGTTTCTTCGCTACTCCCACCTACAAAATTTATGTATAATATGCCCATCTAAAGTACAATTGACATCTCTGATTCAGTCGTCCAAACAAAATAAAAAAGTAATAATTTACAATACTGAACAAATGGTTCACTTGATTACACTTGATTTTTTTAAACTCGAGGAAGTCCCACGAGCTACAGGTTTCTTTGAGTCAGAAAATTATCTATTTTTATTTAGCTCTAGTTGAGGGTTGGCGCGTGAAAGAAAATTGCATTTCCTTTCCCATTCCGTTTTTCATTTTCATAAGGCATTTCCTGGATAAAAATGCACTTTTGCTGGTCTTTTTAGCAAATACACACATGAATGCGTACATTTTAGGATTACGGTAAAAATCGTAACACCTCCGTTTTCAGGAGGAGGAAAGGAGTAAGTGAGAAGGGGCGAGTAATCCGAAGTTTTAGTAATTCTGAGGAAAATAGAGTCTGTGATTTTTTGAACGGTGATATAGCTGGCATGACATATGAATCCTTACAGACACCTTACACATACATTCTATTGCTTAGAGAGTCTTGGCTAATCCAAATGCTTGTCGCATGCAAAACCAATTTTTTAAAAATGAAAAGCATGGAAAAACAAAGCATTACTCCAACAATAGCTGTTTTATCCCTAGGAAAGAAAAAGAAATATTTCTGAAAACATGCCCAAAATAAAAAGTCAACAATGAAGCAGATCTCTTCTCCTTACAATCAGTTCAAAAGAAAATCCCCGCAGATTTTCGCAGAAATCTTCAAGGCATTGTCAAGCCAAAGCCAACGTCAAACCAAATGCAAGCAGTTTTTTAAAATTATTTTTATTAAAATGTCTTAAGAAAAAAACCATCCTTGTCTAAATTGGCTCCATCTCCAAGAACAGAAAAGGTGTAAAAAGAAGAGAAGACAAAACATGACATGAGCACCTCAACTTCCTTTTAGTAATTTAGATAACGAAGATGGAAAAGTGAAACGAAAAAAAAAGAACCGTAACCTCACGGGAACAAATCGAAAGATCAGAGGGGACACAAAAGAGCAAAAAAAATCTCCGTTCTTTTTTTGCTGGGGACAAGAGAAGAACAAGAAGAGGAAGTGAACAATGAAAAGGTATAAAAATGGGAAGCGCAAATATGCATGCAATGGCAAGTTAAGTAAGTCGCTGTATATTGTTTCGTTTCGTGCGAAAAAAAAGTCAAAGAGAAAAAAAAATTAAATTGAGCAACAGTGCATTTCATTGTGTTGCTTTACGTATTTTACGACGAGGAGAACAAACCTGGTAAAAACAACGAGGGTTTTGAACTTATGGGTAAACGTTTTTGCTTGTCTAAAGATTTTACATGAATTCAGGTGGAGTGGGTTTTAAAAGTTTAGGGTTTTTAGGTTTTAAATTTTACGTCCACTATTAAAATAAGATGGAGATTTGAAGAAGTCAAGCTAGAATTTAAACTTTGCTTGTAAAATGAATACAATTGAAATTCCTTACGAACCATTGGAAATGCTCGAGCGGGAAATGATTTCTCGCTGGTTAAACTTACAAGGGAAGGGCCTCAAGTGCCTCCCCTTTATCGCATATACCAGACATACTGTCTTAATCAGCATTTTTTCCTGCTTACGAATCCGTTTTCAGTTTACCGTGAAAATGTCAGCTTGATTTATAATATTAATTTTTCTATACCAAATTGTATACTTACAATGCATTGGGATCACAACTCCCAACCAATGTTTACACCAACTTGCAAAATCCACCGTGTCTAATATTTTCGACTTTCGGAAGCGGTAACAACCGACCTTCTCTCTTCTTCTGGTAGATTTAAATAATGCAAGAGACTGTAGAATTGGAGTGAGGATGTCTATCCCCAACCAAATGATTGAAGATTTTGACATAAATATTGAAATTAAAAATCACCCTGACATTTTCGCAGTAAACTGAAAACGGATTCCTAAGCAGAAAAAAATGCTGATTAAGACAGTATGTCTGGTAATGTGATAAAGGGGGGGGGGGGCACTTGGGACCCTTCCCTTGTTAGGTATACTCAAACACCCATACCAAGCTTATGCTCATTATAAATGAGGTTCTGACCATTAAAATACTCTTGCAACTTCTGCAACCAAATACCAATAGCAAGTAAAGGAAAGGTAGTGAACCTTTTTTGCTTTCAAAAATTAATGTTTTTATTGTCTTTGTGTCCACTTCAATGAAAATGAACGGAATAAGATTTAAAGGAAGGAAAAGAAAAACGCTTTCAATTTTTGACGGTGAAAATTAAAATGGTACAAAGGTGAAGTGAAGCTACGGAGAAGTGAAATTTTCTTCATTTGATTTATGAACGTCATTAACGCACAACCATCGAAAAACACGACCCTTTTCCTGTCTTTTTTTACTCGGATGCTGACCTCATCTCACTTTATGTTAAAGGAAGACTCGTGTGTGCTTTATTGGATGCGTTCGTTTTTGCGTGACACCATCTCAATCTCAATTTGAAAACATGGAGCAAAAAAAAAAAAAAAAAAAAAACGAAATACCTAAGTGAAACGGGAAAGTTAAAAAAATGAATAGAACACGGTATCAGCCTGGATAAAGCACAAAATTTTACAAGATGTTGGAAAAAACTTATTAAATGTTTTAATTCGAGCGTTTGAACATATTTGTATTTACTACAAAAACAAGAATAGCTGTCAGTTTTACAATTCAGTAAAATTTCATGCCGACTAAATGAACTAAATCGCCTGTATTTTCTCAGAGTTTTTGTGTTGACGCAGGTGTTTTAAACTTTTAATGCCAAAAGCAATACCAAAATCATTTTATAAATCTCCTCACTCTCCAAGTAATAAGGGAGTTTTAGGAGCAGTGATTAAAGTGATTTTTATCATTTCTTACGATCAAAGTAATTTGTTGAAACTTAGAAGCAAAGGAGAGAGACAGAGGCAATCTCTTATCGATAGTCCTTGTTGTTGGAGTTGTTCTTCTAGAAGCTAAAAGTTGTGACGTGTTACACACTTGTCAGCAATCAGTCAAAAAAGATGTTTCATCGTGATTTGAGAATACAAACCCGTGGGAAATAAAAATTTTTTGGCATGGACGACAATTTTTCCCTTATGGCTTCATATTGTAATGATAAGGCGTGCCCATTCCTCCTAGTTCTATAGATTTTTTTTTGTCTTTTGGGCTCCTTTAAAACTGGATCTGAAGCTCGGTGACCAATTCAGATGGACTGGGGCTAGGGATTATGATTACGTGCTTTATTTTTATGCGTCTCGGGTATTCTCATTTTAATTCATTTTTATGCTAATGTATAATTAGGTAAATACATGTGAATGAAAACATCCATGATCCATGCACCGTCTGTTACTGAGTCTGGCTAGGCTATTTTGGCGATTTTCCCAGACGATTTTTTCTTACCTACTTAATAATTAGGTAATTTCATTTCACTTCAGGTGTAGTTAAAACAAGGCGTTTAAGTTAGATTTAAAATTGGGCAATGACATTATGAAATGCGATCATGTCACTATCCCGCGTACCATAAATATGATTTCGGTTCTGTGTAATTTGGGATTTGAATTAAGCTACTAAAACAAAATTTATCTATCTAATAATTTGTGAGATGATATGATAAATGGTTGAGACTGATGTAAATTAAATCTAGTATGCACGATGACTGGTATATCCAGTTTTGATTTCAGTTTTTGGACGAACCGGAGGCCAGAGTGGACGTGGACGTTTAATAATCCTACCTTTTTAATTCGTATTTTTAAGCATCAGCCTCCAAACAAGATCAAACAAATGATAATCCAATTCTAGCGAATAATATTATTAATCGAATATAACCGTATCAAACCTGAATTTAAACCAAAAAAATTAAATTGTTTACCTTCCTCGATGTCGTCGATTCAAGAATCATTTATACTTTATTTTTACACTTAAACTATTACCACTGAAACTGTTGCATTTTGTGCGTTTATTGTTCTTTTACACAGTTCACTTGGATTTCCATTTTGTCAACTCTTCAGTAAACCGAACTTTTAAAATACTTTTCATTTTAACGTAGAGTAAAAAAAGTAGTCGGAGGATTTCCCAAGTTACCCCAGGAGAGCAGTTTTTTTTGCTTGTGGGACTAGTTTTCCGTGCTTCTTCGTTGGTGCAGGCTCAACACTCGAATGAGGTTTGAAGCTAATTCGGACTTGGGGAGCCACGAGTCACTCTTTTTCTGGGATTAGGCGAGCTAAGCAGCTATGGGAATGCAAGTGAATGCAAAATACAGAATCGGCTTGCTCGGGCATTACATTTGAAGTACATACGCATTTGAATTGCATTGTATTGCAATTCTGTGAAATGCCAAGTTTTAAACTTTTACACAAAACTATTTTAATTACATTTAAGATGTTAAACCCCATATTATGGTTATATGCAGCCAAAAAATGAATTTAAAATGTAAGCAGAAATGAAGAGGGACTGCACTATCACTACTTTTCATTAATGAATGTGCATTGATATGACATTGGCGTTAATTTTTTTATGAATTCTTGGAACTTGGAATAGCTATATTGTTTGGGGCGATGAAAGGTTTGGGTCTCTTTTCCGGAATTTCGATGTTCTATTAACCAGGCTGATGCATTTCTGATCAAGTTCAGAAAGAATTTGGAAGGTACAGATAAAATGATGCATGTATCATCATAAATTTCGCCCTTAAAATAATCTATTTTTGAGGTCGGATTAATATGCATGAAATAATTCATAAGTCTGTAATTTTAGTCACAGTGATCTCTAATGTGATTGTGAATAGTGAAGGAAGACGGAGACATTATGCACCCATCACAAGTAACCATTTAGTAATCTTTTCATTAAATATTAAAGTCGTTCAAGTTTCTCAAAATATATTTGTTAGAAAAACCACTGGATGAAAATAACGGAAGACAGATGCATCCGGAAGATTCACCCACTTCAATACTGAAATTAATTAGGAAATCAGTAAAGGACGCGTCATGCGAAAAATATGATGGCCAGGCGGAGGAATGTCGAGCAAACAAGTGTGCTGTAGGATGTGGGAGTTTCACCTGCCTTAACTCAACATCCGTTACGGGTAAAAATAGTTTGTCCGTTAAATACCTATACCGTGATTAATTAAAGATTAACAACGAATAGTAAAATTTGTTTCAATTGTTTAGGAAAAGGATGTTGCTCTTCAAAGTGCTTCGATATTTGCAGTTGCCAAAAAAGTGCAAATTGTGAATACAACGCAGCAGCCGGGACATGCAGACAAATTAGAAGGGATAGAACGTGCTCTGATACTATTTTTGCAGCGGGTGAATGCCGGCGACCTGATGCATTTTACTTGGATGGAGGGGTTCCATGCATAAACAGAGCTGATTCCGGTTTGATATATAATCCACCTAATTTACCAAAAACTCACACTGAATAATTTTGATTAACTCTATTCACAGGGAAATGTGATATCGATAAAAACATTTTTTCTGTGAACCTCGGTGGTAGTGAATACTGGGACAAACGAGGCATTGAATACGCCACAGAGTCATCGGAGATGTATTTAGACGAGTACAACACCCGAGCAACTAACTCAATTGATGGGGAATTAACCTTCATGTCCCCCTCTAGTGAGGAACGGCAATTGTACTCCAATTATGTCAAGGCCATTGACCAGATGTCTCATCCAAAGTGGTGTTTGGAGTATCCCATAGTGATCACAGAAGATGGGATGTACGAACTCAATTTGAGAACGATTGAATCATGGCGTGATAAGCCTGGACAAAGAGTACTTGAGCTATATATTTTTTTTCATGCGTCGAAATATTTTTTTTGTAATCTACATTTGCGTATTTTTGTTCAGTTATTCAACGTAATTTTCAATGACATTCCCATTTTACCGGAGGTGGATCTTTTCAAAGTCATTGGAGCAAAACATAAAGGAGCAGAATTTATCCTGAATTTTGTCGTCTCAAGTGCGGTAAGATTTTAAGCTTTCAAATACATTCAAAATTTCCATTAATAAAGATAAAGCTAATGGGTTTCTGCAGGTGAATTTTAATCGGATAATTTTTAACTTGGGCGCATTTTTCTTGTAGGAAGGATCATCGCAGAAAATAATGCTTGCCAAAGGTCACGAACCTCAATTCATCTTAAATGGAAAAGCAGTGCTCAAATTTTGCTACAGCTCGTGCGAAATCATCGATCCAAGATTCATCGTAGCTGCATTCTCCCTAATTAAGTTTAAGAAAACCATGACAGGCATTCCATTGCCTTCACCTTCGCCACCCGTAGGTCCAGATGAGTGTAATAAAATTGAAGGAAGTGACCCCGGGAGTATTTGTATGTGTAAAAAGCTTGGATGTGAGTTCAATTTACAAAGTGGAAGATGCGAGGAAGGAAATCAAGGTATTTCGTCATTTCGTTTCTCTCGTTTCCATTTCCTCCCTGTGAACGTCCTTTGATTAATAAGTCATTTTTCAATTTTGAAATATAGTTTGTAATGAGAATCAAATTACTGCGGGAGAGTGTGCACGACCCGGTTACTTCTACGCTGTTGGAGGGGTCGTCTGCAGAAACGTGATGACGACAGGAGGGGACTGCACAGTGAAAAATGTTGTCAAAGCCGTGAATCTAAATGGAGCTACACCAACGCATATTGGAAAAGGACTCAATGGGGACATAACTTATAACGTCGACATACCTGATGACTACTTTGATCCCGAAAATATACGAACCCCACAGGTAATGGCTTTTCCTGCATTTCTTTTTTTACCACTTCTATTTGTCATGCGATTTTTTATGATTTGGGTATGTATGGATGGATTAATTATAAAAGATCTACTGCTACTCCACAGCGTGTTCCGCCTTATGGCGTCTGCCCCAAGGACAAAATTGTAGATGGCATTGACGCAGTGGACATTCCACTCTACACGAATTACATATACGGCAAGAATGCAAAAAGAGAGCCGGATCGCTGCATATCCTACGTAATAAATTTTTCCAAAGACGGTCCATATCAATTACTCTTAAATACGTATGAGCCTTACCACAAGAAACCGGGGATGAGGATGTTCACTGTTAAATTGCAAAAATCAGAGATTTTAAAGGAAGTCGACTTGTTTGTTACGAATAGAGCTTGTAAGGCGACAAACTTTATTGTCAATTTTTGGGTCATGGGTGGACGTAAAAAATTGTTGGCAAAAGGACATCCCGAAGTTGATTTGGATGCTGGGGGAATTGCAAATTTAAAATTTTGTTATAGTGGCTGTGGTCCGCAAGATCCAAATTGGATAATGAGCGCCTTTTCAGTTTACGAACTGAGGGAAGGGAAACCACCGGTGACTAAAACGACAACTACTACCGCGCCAACACCTATCTCTACGACAACCTCTGAGGAACCACCTCCGGTCGATATAACAACAACCCCCAGAACATCAACAAAAGCACCGTCTACTGAACTTCCAACTGATGCCCCAGAAACTAAGAAACCCCCAGTCACAGAACCAACTGAAGCACCTTCAACTGAAACGCCAACTGATGAACCTCCTACAGACTCTGGCGAAGATCCTCATGAACCCGGGGGGGATCCTCCAGACACCAAATTTCCTACTCCTTCACCCCCGCCTCCGCCTGATAACGTTTGCACAAAAGTCGAGGACAATGATGCATGCAAATGCAAAAAAACAGAATTTGTGACCACCTCATCGGACGAACAGCTTTATTGTAATTACGACGAGAGTACAGGACTGTGTACAGCTCCAGAAGGCCATGGCGGTGAATAAATCTAATTAATTAAAGCAATTGTTCAAAGTTAATGAGATCTAAAACATTATTATTTTCTCCCTTAGAATGCAATTCATGTAGCTCACCAGTCCACGAATGCAGACGTCATGGTGCATTCTATGCTGATGGAGGTGTAATTTGTAAAAACGAATGGGAAACTGGAAACTGTCAAGCAGAAACCACGTTGGCCGTCAATTTTAATTCTCACCCGGAAGATATAAACTTAATTGATCGATTCGGAATACATTATCATATTGGTATTCGTGCACCAATTCAGCCTCAAGGGAATTGGAATGGACAGGTAGAATGGGACATTCCAAGTGTTACTAATAAGTATGATCACCCAAAAGAAGCCATTAAAGAGGAGGATGGATTACTTCAAATGAATTCCATTAACCTGTACGCACACGGTTTTACTTCCGACAAAACCTGTCTCAACATTAAATTTCTTGTTCAAAAAGATGGCGACTATGAATTCTCTGTGAAGTTAATTGATACCGAAGGAAAGGATCCTGTAAGAGTTACATAATTGAAATACTTACACTACTATTATTCCTCATTGCATTGCTGTAATATGACATGACAGCAATATAATTTGATTTATTTATTTCAGATTTTTAGTATGAAATTAAACGGCCATTACATATCCCAACGTTTTAGAACTAGAGATTACGCGGGAGAATATTTTGCTATGGATTTAAATATTCATTTCAGAATTAGAGACAACATGCAAACGTTCCATATGAAAGGTTTCCCTCCAACGAAACTGAAAAATAATAAAATCTTATTTGAAGCTTGTCCAACGCGTTGCATATTCGAAACTTTTTCCATCAGCGATGGCTGGTATATAGGAGGAGTGTCTCTCGTTAAATTTGCAGACATGGAAGAAAGAGAAGGTGATATTTGCAAAAATTACACGAGCGGAAGATCTGCAGATGTGAAGAGTGCGTGCACATGCAAGCTCGCTTTGTCCGGAACATGTGAAATTGATGCGATCACAGGGGTTTGTTATCCTCGGGAGTCAATGTTCCGAGGAGGATGTCATCAATGTCTCTTCGGACATAACGAATGTCGTTGGGAAAACGCCTATTACATGAACGGTGGTATTTTGTGTCATCAACTGCAACAGGCTGGAAATTGTAAATTCAACGAAGACGATATAGTCGAGGCAATCAATTTTAATTCCAATGATACCCAGTACAATGCGAATAATAATGACAGTATCGGCATCAAATATAAAGTACACGAAAAGCATACCTGCACAAACGACACTGAAGATGATAGACTTTCTGTTAAAAGAACTAGATACATCGTGATAGCTACTGCAGGCGACCAAACCCGATTGAAAGGATTTCGGAACGAGAATAATAATTTTATCCGTGATTGGAACAATACATACCCTGAAAATCAAACAAGTTGGGTTAGGGGCAAGAAAGAATTGACGCAATATGAAAAGGAACTTTATGCAACAATGATTTATGGGAGTACAGAATATGAGAATAGTGCAGCCCACGAATGCGTTAATTGTTCTGTCCAGCTCAGAGGGGATGGTGCATATGAGCTTGGTATTCTTACTGGAGACTTTTATTACAATAACACTGGGAAAAGGGTAAGATATTTTTACTGTTCTACTTCAAGCATAAAGTAAAGCATTTCATTTTCTATTTCAGCTATTTAGTTACAAAATAAACGAGCATTTCATCGTTAAAGAAATCGACTTGATTGCAACAAGTGGGCATATGTGGAAACCTTTAAGAATCGTTGTTCATTTCATTGTGTCTGAGGACGGCACCAAACTTCATATCAAGGGCTTTCCTCCAACAAAGCTCTCAAATGGGAGGATAACTTTTGGTATTTGTTATGGAGAATGTTTGAAGGATCGCTACGTAGCGGATAACCATTGGCACATTAGTGCTTATTACGTTATAAAATTTCCTAATCCTGAGTCTGCTGGGGGATATAGTTTATTGGATTCGCGGCCGAAAAAAACCAAGCGCCGAAGATAATTTAATAACGTATTTATTTTTAAAACCTAACTAACTTGTTTATAATTTGAATACCACTTAGAAAATAATGGAATTCGCCACAACAAAAAAAGGGTTTGAATAAAACGTGTTTCTCCTTCTCGCATGTTCAAGTCATTACATTACTTATTCACCTCTTTCAAACCGACCAGGTTAAGTCGGGCTGTGTACGTAATATGTTCCGGTTCCGCAAAATAATGAGATGAGAAAAAATGAGAATCAGCGATGCGTGAATTTAAAAACAAGTTTGCATTCTCCAACAATCATATCAGGTCATATCACCATTACAAGAATTTTATTTGTACGGGCTATGCACACTTGTGTATGAAGTATGTATTTATAATACAATTTTTGCGTATGGCTATGTCAAAATTCATAATATCATCATCTGTATATTTTTTAAATTAAACAATTTTAAATACGATGTTGTTAATTTTGTTCACGTCCTTCGTAATTTTGTACGTGGAATCTCTGGAACCCTACAGGTTCCTTGAAGAAGGGCCCTGCTCACGAATTCGAAGCAATCCGGAACCGCAACCAAGTCTAAACCGAGAATTTGTAAGTCACCTTGGGAAATAGGGCCAAAATTGGGACGCTATTTTAATTATTTTTTAAATGTATTTTTAGCTGGACTCGTTGAGATACATCCAAGAGGGAAACCGTTACCATATTTACCGCCTCGCATCCTCCTCCTCAAAATACGACAAACTTTACGATGACGACCTCACCCATGAATTCTGTCTTGAACGCAACATCACAACTCACACGGAATCCTCTGTAGGTTCTCTCATTGGTTTTGGGAATGTGATGTACACGTTTCAAATTCGGGTTCCAAAGGATTCAAATGGCTTGTACTTTGAAGCCACTCCTAGAGACGGCTTACCAAGCTGGGATGTTGCCCGTCATTACATTACCCTTACTGATAATCGCAGCTTCGCGGTGGAGGTTATCTGTTGGACGGGTTCCAATCAAGTAGGATGGGTCTTATTATCGAGGACGCCGTACATTGATGAAACTACAAGAAGACTTGCCATGGACCACGCAGCTCACATGGGATTTGATTCTCGGTTAATATTTCATTAAAAGTTTCATACATCGTTATTTCATAATTAAAATCTCGCGTTTGTGATATAACTTTTAGCAGATTTATTTTAAAAATTTCTAGAAACTTCATATCCCTTCATCATGACAAGTGCAGTCCTGAAGAACAACGAAATGCTTTGAGATATCAATCAGGCGACAATTACAACTTGCTCACTACGAGAAGCCGGACATATCCAGATACCCGGATTGGAGTTGGGATACCATCACCTTACCAAAACAATAGATACCAATATTTGTCGGTGGGATATCAAGCTTCCCCGGGTCATTGGCCCAGTCGCCCATACGATATTAACTATAATAACAATTATGGATCATGGCAGCAATGGCGATATCGCCAACAATATTAAAGTTCTTTTGTAAAAGAGTCCAATTGCATGTTTAAGATTAAAGTGACAGCATTTAAGTAAAGTAAGGGTTAATACCCCCAGTAGCATCATCACAAGTTTGAATTAACGCATTACAACTTTCAATTTATTTTTTTCCAAGACAAAAAAATAGTCATAGGTTTCTAGCATCAAAACCAATTCAATCAGCTAAATCTAAAGTGTACATTTTGATATATTGGATTGGATTAACCAAAACGAGGAAATTTGTCCAACTGATATTTCTTCAAGTGACCCTCGACTTCAGAACAAGCTTCATTTGAACGACCTCCGCTCTATGATAAACAAACATTAAATAATTGGGTTTGAACATAAGCAAGGTAGAAATAAGTAATTAGCTGACACATTTAAAACGTTTTGTTTTACAAAATAATTGAGAATACTTACCAAACCGCAATTGATCAAAAATTCAGCCCATCGTTGATATTGTGGCTTGAGTGGTTGTCCCTCGTAATCTCCATTCCACGTTGACATAACATCCGCACCCAAGTCACCCTGATAGAGACCTTCCTCTACGATAGTTCCATCTTCGAGAATTAAGTACCTCCTCATGATCGTCCATTTCTCACTCCCAATATCCAAGTGGATGTCAAGGTTGGAAATCTGAATGCCCACGTTTGGAACATAATCATAGTTTGCGCTAAAACCATACGTGGCATTTTCTATGGCAAATAGGGCTCCTTCTCCTATTCTCGTGATGTTGGAAATATCATCGGTAATGGTGTGACGATACTGGTCGATGGAAGCAGCAAGTGTTCCTACACTCAAGGTCACGTTCATCTTCTTAGGCTGGAAGTCGTTATAGAGCTTGATGGAGCTCATTCCGTAGATATAGGCTTCACTAAAAATACATAAAACATAAAAGTCGTTAAGGTGTCCAGACCAAGTTCGATAAAACTACTTCCATTATGCTAGAATCAAGGTTCAAAAATATTTTACTTGAGTTCCATGAAAATATTGTTTGTTGCACATGTCTGATCCCTGCAAAGAACACGTGTGGTATTCCAGGTAAAGTCGAAAAGGGGTCCTGTAGGATCGTCAAAACCATTGAAGCCCAATCCAGTTTTTCCCAGTTGCATAAGAAACAATGTGGAATCGACAAGGACAAAGGTCATTTTGTCTAAAGTAGGAAGGCCAGCAAAAGTGTTTGTGTCATGGACAGTTGTTGGATTGGGAAATGATGCAGGCACCACCAAAAGGTCAGCAAGTTGGGTCAAGAAAAACCCAGAATTAAGGCTGAAACTGTTACCGTATCCCAAAAGGGATAGGATTACAACGGATGAAAATAGTAATTTTGAATTCATTTTTAGGAGCTTAAAAATGTGTGATACAAATGCATGCAACTGAATAAGTATTTGGCCAAATTTTAGCATAAATTTAGGAGAAGAATACGATACCGATCGGGAAAAAGAGGTACTTGATACATATCTATACCTTCAACGAGCATCGATTGATTTGTAGACATTATCGCATACTTATCACATAAAAATGAGTTACATGTCACCGAAATTCCCCGAAAGACTTGACCATGCTGAATAATGTTTTTTTGTTGAATTGAATTATTAACCCGTTAAAGACATGATTTTGCAGAGACTCTATTTATACCTCAACAGACCGTGATCATATATGCTTGGGTTAATAAGGTTGTCATATTCATTACATAATTATGAATGCGTTGTACTCCAAATGCGGGCTTTATATCAAAATATACGGTATTAACATTTAACTAGTTGTAACGAATTTTCAAATCCGTTACTAAACACGTAAAATTAATCTGAAAATCAATGTAGATATATCTTTCATCGTCCGTCTTATAATGCATATTATGAGTTTCCGGATAGAGGACTTAATAAATTAGCCAGTCAAAAGCTTTGAATATCATTACATCAGTTTATGCTTTAAAACAACTTGGTAATATTATGCTGACCTTGTTATTGGCTTGTATGCCAAATCGATTGGGCAAGAACTTATAATTCATCATTAGTGATTGAAAGGTCTACACAGACGGATTCTAATCTAATCAATAAATATCGAATCAGTCACTGTCGTTTATCATCTTCATTTCACCTTTTTCTCTGGACAAAAAAGATTGTATGATATGGACTATGTTATGTTTGTTAAGGTTAGGTTTAATTACTCATGATATTATTTATTGCAGTGTATTTCGAGCATTTGAGATCTAACAAGAATTACTGGAATACATATTGAAAATTAGACGCGAAATGTGGACATGCTGGCTTTAACCGTCCTTTAAATCTTGATTTTCATCGCTTGCACCATAACGCATCAGAAGTGTGATGATAGACCCATTGGATTATTTCTAAAATAAAGTTATTTAAGGAGCTCTATTAGACACTTCGGAAATTGGGAATTTTCTAAGATAACACAATTCTGTTGTAATACTCGGCCCCTTCATAACTTAACATTAATACTAAATTTACTATCAATTCAGTTCGACAAAGTAGGCATGCATATATGTACGTAAATATTGCAATTGGACTTTACAAATCATAAATATTACCTGACGTGTTGGTGTACACACCGATTTTTCCTTTTAAAAGTTGCAAAAATTAAGGTTATTTTACATAGGGCATTGATGTTTAAAGAGGAAAGAATTCTTTTTACCTCTGCGTGCGCAACCTTCACCAGCACTGACAATCCCTGATAGAACGTATTGATTGTCATCGGGTTTAAATTTGTAGACTAATGGTCCACCTGATTCCAAAGCCACCAAAATTACGCCTTATGTACGCGTATGTACCAATTTCGAACTTTTAAAAATGTTCAACCTGAATCGCCTACACACGAATCTTTTCCTCCTTCAGAAGACCCAGCGCAGATATGGCGCAAGGTAGGTATGGTAAACTTTTCACATGATGAGTGATCCACGTATGGAATTTCCAACTTTTGAAGAATTCTAGCTCCTATGGGATACTTTTCAGAGATCCGGCCCCATCCTGATACCACATGAATGTCTCCGTTTTTATATTGGAACGACTCTCCAACTAAAGGAAGGCATATTGGGGATATCCTCTTGGATAGCAATGTCAAGTTGATAGGTTTCAATTTTAAAATCGCTACGTCCCAATCAAAATACTGAGACATTGAATTTGGGATGGACCAATAGTTCCTCAACATCGAGTCGGAGGGATTTTTCTGATTCATCCGTTTCTTGAGGCAAATCCCATCCTGGCACAGATTCCAAGCGAGGGTCGTTTGCCATCCTAACAAGCATTATTTAGTCATTCATTCTTTATTTTAATTAAGTAGCAATCATTAACTCTGCCTTACATTCCCCTCCTCAAGTGTCTGTCGACGATGTGAGCGTTGAGAAGAACCTATTCCAAATTCGCAAAACAGAGCGTCTCAACCGATTGTTCACCCTGTCCACTTTCTTTAGTCAATTGGCTTACTTGAATATCGCAGGCTTCCACTACTTTACCGCTTGCAAAGCAATGAGCCTTTATGAAAAAAAATGTTTTAAAAATCCACTTTAATTCAACTTCATTAGAATCATTTGAGCAATTGAGTGTGTATCCCTTACAGCGCTGATGAAATACCGGTCATTAATCAATCTAAAGTTCAAAGAACGGATTATCAGGGATACAAGACGAGATTTTTTAAATAATATATTTTTCAACTTACGCTCCAGCACAGAAAGGGTCTCTTTTGTAAGTTTCAGAGCCTTTGTAGACTAAAGCCCCAATCCATGGAAATTCGTGCCTAAACACGATAATAGGATACCTATTATTTCACGACCATACCTGCGTGAATTTGATACATATTTACGATTAATTCTTCATACTTGTGAGCATTCTCGCCACCAACTACCCGCCCAAGATCTCTTCTTTTCCCGCAAGCTGCATTTGATTCATGCATACAAATGTCAATTTTTTAAAGATTGATTACGATCCCAGATTTTAAATATTTTACTAACTGCATGAGCCATCCACATGAAGACCATGAAAAAATTTATTTTTGGTTATTTCCTTTGGTTCTTTTAAATCATGTTCACTGTCCACATCATTTACGCATAAGGCCACACAATGGTTTGGGATCGCACATTTATACTGTAAATACAGGTCTGATCCGATTCGAGCATATCTTGGTTTCTTGTGGAATGAAAATTCCCCACAACCTGTAAGCATTCCCTCAGTTCCATCAAAGAGTTTGATGTATTCCTTCTCACATTCATCTTCAGTGGCTGGGGCGATCTTGATAATCCCGTCGCATAAAACACCAACTTTACAACCAGCCATTTCTGAGCCCTGCATAAATTGTATAGTAATATTTCTTAAATCGTTAAAACTACACAACATTTTTCATACAACAAATTAAAATATATATAATCAAAATAAAAAAAAATTGCATACCAGAAATGCGTGATAACAAGATTTGTTTTTAGAATTCATCTGAAAATATTTAGGACCGTTTGACGCTATATCGTAGGTACTACCACATTTAAGCGTCGTACTTGAATTTCCAGTAAAGATTTTGCCTGCAGGGGGCTTTAACCTAAGACTACTGCTACGTCCAGTGAGCTCGTCTTTGTCTGTCATGTTCCTCTTGCTTTCTGGTTCCAATAGGAAGGATTCAATATCAGCTTCCGACAATTCGCAAAATGCCTACACCAAAATAGTCGACGAAAAATGGCTTTAGTTAAAATCTTAGTGCAGCATGAATCAATCCCAAGAAAAACTTACACAATGGAGTGTCAAGTACATTAAAATAAATAGTAAAATTGGAAAATTTTCCATCACCGGTAGCACGAGTAGGTATGCACCTTTATACTGAACTCAACTTCTGTGTTAACAAATAACCCACTTTACCCAATGCCCGGCCTAAAACCAAATCCATTTCTTTAGATTACTGCAATTTACTTGCTAAGTTAATTCTGTAGAAATGATAAAAATCATACAATGGAGTAGGTATTATCTGTTTCACAAGAATTTAGAAAAATTCAACCCGGTTAAAAGACGTGGCTGAAATTAAAAAAATAAAAAGCTACATGTTACGATTCCACAATAACAACTAAAGGATTGACTCCTATTCGATACATAATTTCTAAAGTTATGGGATACTCACAAAAAAATCTCTATGAAAATTTGAAATTCACTCTCACTCACTTCTTTTCAACATGAATAGCTAAAGATTGGAGAGGTTTTGGGTTTAAAATGAAATATTTAGACCATTTGTTTCACGGACAAACGGACAACGTTGAGCATCAACATTATTCAATGTCTCTTCCTTTCTACAAAGCAAGTAATGAGGTCAAACTCTTAAATTAAGGCTATAAGTACGAAGCAGAATTTCATTGTTTAAAATTAAATGTACCATTGGAGACCACGTCATCATCACTTGATTTAGTACTTGACAATTATATTTTTTCCAAAAGTGCAAATCAAAAGTCGAAATGAACTATTTTCAAATATTTCTTTTGTGTTGCGCTTCCCTGTTTTTTGTAATCTCTCCATCATCAGGAGAGTATGGAAAGCTGACGTGGATCGACGCAAAATCATTTGTTCCG
>JAHZMX010003884.1:0-14526 GCA_027743895.1 Seira musarum
CTCAATTCCGTAACTTGCATAAAACAGCTGATTTTTTATTTTTTCAATCTGTATGGGATCTATAGCGAATATAAAATTTAAATCTGGGGCCATATTCGTATTCGATTACATATATTTTGATGTAAAAATTTCATTTGTTTACAAAATAAAAAATCAGCTGTTTATGCAAATTACGGTCGTGGGAGATGTCAGATTTCAAATCTGAGCACACCATCTTGATCAGCGACCTCGATTTCATATATTTTGATGCAAGATAACACATTTTAAATTTTTTATTAAAAATCAGTTGTTTTATGCAAATTAGGGCGGCGGGAGTGTTTGAATTTCAAGTCTGACATCAGGAGCAAACTCACTCAGCGACCTTGATTACATAGATTCCAATGGTTTTTATTTTGAAACTCAAAGGATAAAATTTGAGGTCGATCGGTTAACAGAAATCTGGCCTGGGACAGTAATGTATTTAATTTTTATATTAACTGTCTTAAGTTAGAATGCAGGCAAATGCAGAATGACAAAGTGGTCAATTTTCCAAATGGATCAGGAGTTCTGGTAAACTGTCAGTCAAAAAATTACCATAATTACTGCAACGGTGTAATCGGCAAAACCATTAGTTACGGATGTTAAGAACATCGTAGATTTTTTCTTTCTGCTTCTGGTGCTGAATTGTATTTGTGTGCCTTCGGGATCTATGACAAGTTGAGAAGTGTCCTTCATTGTCCTTGTGCTATTCAGATCGTAAGCAATCAAGACAAAAATTTCTATGATAAAATCAAGCTTCGTTAAATTCGGCAAAAACAAAATTTATGTCCAATATATTTGAACTCTCTCTCGCAACCATTTTTTTCAAACGGGTAGATATCTCTAATTTTGCACGGTTTGGACTTGTAGTGTAGGCGTAATAAAAAGTGATTATTAAATTTTTATTCTAATTTTGATAATTTTCCGAACAATAAATGAAAACTCAAAGAAAACAAAGACAAATGGGATGACAAGTGAAGAGAAGAAAATAGAGACAACTTTCGCCGGTCACATGCATGGCCAAATCTTGGGCAGGATTTTAAAATGTGTTCTCGAAACCTCGAAGCGAAGTTGTGCATTACAAGTGCTGCATAGTACACGCTGTTTGATAAAAGCATTAGAATTCCTAATTCAGCACTGACAAACTGTGTTCGAAAGCAAATATACCTGCTGTAATAATGATCAGTTCTACTACAGTTCTACTTCTTCAGTTCTAATGCGTTGAAGCTTACAAGCCAACATGAAAGTATTGACGCTTGACGCGATTTCAAGTTTGACAGGTGAAGTTGAAATTGCAAGTCGTTAATGTGATTGGGTGTGTCAGACTTCGTGTGGAATTACTTCAAGGGCATTAGTAAAAGGAATATGAAAGAGCTCTGGAACTTTATTCATGGAGGAAAAGATATGCCTCGTTATGTCTTATTCGAAAGCCCTTAAAACACACAAATCGGGTTCGTAGTTTACATTTCGAATTTTCTTGTTTTTTTAACGGTCAACGGCAGGGAGTGTTGATTTTCTCAATGAAACATAAACATAATATACATAGCTTGTCGGCAGTCATTAGTTTCATATGAAGCAGCAAAAGCATGAGACGTAGTGAGAAAAAATTTTCTCTTGGGCAATGAGACCCAAATGCACCATTTTTAGCAGTACTTTACCAATGACTTTACTGGAAAACCTTCGTATCAATCGCTTCCAATGATTTTATCCCAATGCGTTGGCGGTAGATCTTTAAAATAGAATCCGTAAAATTAAGAACACTCATATTTCAGAAACAAATGACAAACCTTGCATGGTTACCAGGTTCTGACATGGGAAGGGCCCCGAGTGCCCCCCCCTAATCGCATATACTGGACATACTGTCTTGATTAGCATTTTTTCTGTATAAGAATCCGTTTTCAAATCACTGCGAAAATGTCTATACGATTTTTAATTTTTGTATGCGAAATTGTATAGCTACAATGCATTGGGTTACAGTGCTCCGAATCCAGATCGACACCAACTCACAAAATCGACTATCGCGTCTATTTTTGCTTTTTGACCAACGGATACGACTTCTATTTCCACTCCTTGTCTGTCGTCTAATACAATACACTTGCTAACATAATTTTCAGAGTTGGTGTCGATCCTCATCCAAATATTTGTAAAATTTAATATTAAAATAAAAATTAAAAATCACCCAGACATTTTCGCAGTGATTTGAAAACGGATTCTTATACAGAAAAAAATGCTGATCAAGACATTATGTCTGTTTTATGCGATTAGGGGTTGGGGGCACTCGGGGCCTTTCCCTTGTGAGCCAAACCCTCTGTAATTTTCGCAATAATGGTGGAAATAAGCACGAATTATGCTCATTTTTGTTCTGCTCAATTCTGAAATTACTAGGCCAATTGGTAGTGAAACCCTGATGCACTGGACAATGAAATATCTGTCTGAGAGTGAAATTATTCGTGTAAGTCTTAATGTAACTACGAAGTACATTCTGGCTAAAAATCAGGCTGCTACTGTGGACATCATAGTTTTACTACACACTGTATCAGTAATTCAGTTATCTACGTATTATTTTTTTACACTGAATCCACAATCACCTCTCCTGACTGAAATTAGTGACGTAATAGATAGTACCAAAGTTCAAGGTGTGTGTATGGGTGATAAAAAACGGAAATAGTAGAAATTTGCTAATATTACGAAAAAATTCGAATTTGAAAAACGAATAAATAGTCTGACTAAACGTTAAGTAATTGATAATTGCGGAAAAATTGATTGTAATTTTGCATTTGCTGTTTTGTGTGCATTTTATCGGTAACGAGAATAAAATTTAAATGAGTCATTTTCACTCCGAAGCATATCTATTCACCTTATAATTGACGGAGATAGCACTACTCGTGAAAATGAGCGTGTGGGATACAAAAAGAATAACCTCAATCGCAACGACCTTACTATCTAACAAGTTTTTGTAATTAGATAAGACCCGCATCATTTCAACGCAAGGGTGGGGGCCGTTTATTTCTTTAATAAAACAAGCATAGCTAATGAGGCTTCTTTGCAGTTATGCAGCCCGTTACTTTAAGAGTTTCATGTTGCAAAAAAAAAATAAAAAAGTTTACGCAGTAGTAAAAACTTCCTTTACGACAATGAAACTGGAATGCAACATTTTTACAGCAATTAACCAATGATTCCGCCAAAACTACTATGTATCTCTAGCTTCAGCTTCCAACGAAATTATTTAAAAAAACGCTGGCGGAAAATATGACTCTAGAGCGACGGCAGTGGACAACGTTCATGGTTTAAAAACAAGTGAGCAATATTTCATACTTCATCAGATTCTTAAGTCTCACCATTGTAGTGGCTTACGCATTTACGGCAGGAATAATGACGTATTTCAAACAAACTACAGAAATATCTGCAGCATGCGCGTGACCAAAGTTATCTGTGCTTATGGAAACGAAACGACAAAATACATTCTGCATACAATTAAGCAGCTACTGCGAGCAGTAAAGATGGAGCGAGCGAACGGCGACTTTGCAGAGCCGAAGCGGATGTGATTTTAAAAAACGAATTTGAAAAGAATTCGAGAAATTATTTCATGAATTTGCGCAAATAAAGCGACAACATTACACCAAAATCTTATTGATAAATATAGAAATAAAAGGATATGGTAAATTATAAACAAAAATTCCAAATATTCAATTTTACACACCCTAGAGTTTTGATGTAAATAGTGTATAAAACATAATTCAGTTACGTACGCATCTATTAATTTTCACACCGTATCCACAATTACGTTTCCTGTGCAAAATTACTTGTGCCAAAGATGATCCGTTTTGAGGTTGGGCGTAATAGAACTGCATCCTAGTTGAATTGAAGTCAAGCTCGACTACAGAGTATGAATAAATTATCAAAATTAAATTAGCATATAAGTAATAGGAGATTGTATTCATCGTCTCGATTAAAATTTTGTGTTTGTTGTTTTGCCATTACTGGATTGACAATGAACAATGAAACTTGAATGGATAATTTCCGCTCATACTACCCGAAGCAAATTCGTTGATCTTGTAATTGAAGAAGATAATAATATTTGTTAAAGCGTTTGCGTCTTCCAAAAAAACGCTGCGGTTGGACCGGTTCGATAAAACAGATTTCTAATCAGGTCCGTTTGACACCGTCTTTAGTTATGTCACTCAGGTCTTGAAAGCAAACGGAGAAATGGGTTAGATATTGTTAGAAACTTTGCAAAAAGGACAAGGTAGGTAGACAACCTTTGGTTTGACTTCGACCTATTTCGGCTAATCACAAAGAAGAATTTAGGTAAAAGGTGGGAAACAGACGCATTTTCTGACAACTGGAGATGAATGTCAATGATTTTTAAAAAAATTGTCATGTATGTATAAACTAAAGTATTTTGCTTTATGATACTTAGAATGTTACGACCAAATATTTCGTTCTCGTTAAGAGCGCGAGCGCACCAAAATTAATTTACTGGGTACGTACATTGACTGTTCGCATATTTTTTAGCGTACAGCAATTTCTGCTAGCATATCTATTCTACAATGTAATTTCATGACATGTGCGAATTCCTCTGAGGGCATTCAGGTAATTCCTGGATTTTTTTTGAAAATCATTTTGAAATACACCTGAATTTAGGGAAAGGTGTTGTTCTTCATTCACATCCATTCAACGCAATCATTCGTTTTTCTAGAATTTCTCATAAATTTTTGTTCGCATTCTGACCCATGGATATCTCGTAAGGTACAATAACTCACCCAATACATACGCGTGACACATCAAATGTGTGTGACGATGCCAATATTAAATCATGACATTCCATTACGGAAAGGGGTTTTGAAAGATGAAATTGAAAGATATGTAGACGAATATTTCGCTTAAAATTTCATAAATCTTTCTCGGGTAGCCGGGTATGCCTTGGGGTGGGACGTACGATAATAAATGACAAGATTCTTTTAACCGACCATTTATCATTTCAAGAATTAACTAATCCGCAACTCCAGTGACTCAAAGAGGCTATTTTCCTCAATCACACGTTAAGTATTTCTCAAAACTGTTGCTTTTTTATTAAATAAGGAACTTATGTACGTGTTTGTGCATGTGAAAAATGTATTTCATTAAAACGAGTATCCACTAAACAAAACTAAATGCAAGCTGTGGTCCCCATAAAAAGCTCGTACTATTTTTAACTTCTAAACTGAAGCTTAGCAGCAAAATATCACAAATCCATTCCTGTAAATTTGGGATTAAAAGAATGAGAATATATTTTATTTGTAAGAATTAGGTACCTTTTTGCCCGTCACAGTTATTTCATGTCAAGCCTTGCCCGAAAGAATATAATACACTCATTCTGAAACAAGGCTTCGAGCTTGCAACAAGTCGTTCGAGTTGTATATGGTCCAGTTCGATGATTGCACTTTGTCAGCACAATAGCTAGATCTACAAAATTTCTCATCAAATTTTCATAAATAATTCGGGTCAGCGTGAGAGTGTACTTTGAAGGTTACATAAACTTCAAGTGAGTTTTTTAAAGCTTATATTTAACTCTAAATCTTTTTTCATTAGTGAGCTTTTGTGTTGGATAAAAGGAAAACATTTTGTTGCGAAAATTTAATAAGCCCCAGCGCAAAGTTTTAGATATTTTTGAAAATGGCGAAGAAAACTTGTTCAATATGTTTGAAAGAAGTGACTAAATTGAGCGAACATTTGAAAACCCATAATACTGAAAGAAAATTTGGGTGCACACAATGTCAACTAAAGTTTAAGACAAAGGGCCATTTGAAAACACATTTTTTAGTACACACAAACGAGAAGCAGTTTAAGTGCGAACTATGTGAAAAGATGTTCAGACACATGGCCCATCTCCGTACTCACATTCAGGGTCACACGAAGGAAAATCGTTTAAATTGCGAAATATGTAATGTTGCGTATTCGTCTCCGCAGTGGCTAAAATTCCATCAAATTAAAAAACACCGAATGAGATTTCCAAAATGTCAATCAATCAAGCCACGTAAGTGTGAAAAATGCGAAGCAATCTTTTATACACAATCAGGACTAAAGGCACACATGGTGGTTCATATGAGCGAAAAACCTTTTGAATGTGATATTTGTTGGAAAAAATTCAAGCGCAAATCAGACTTATTTTTTCATATGAAGACCCAGCACCAAATTAAGGACAATTTGAAGACACACAGCTGCACTTTTTGCAAGAAGAAATTTTTTACAAATACACATATGGAACAGCACCTTCGGATTCATACTAAGGAGAGACCGTATAATTGTCGGATTTGCAAGAAATCTTTTTCTTGGACCACCAGCTTACGCCTTCATGAGCTAACTCATTTGGAGCAAAAAAGGCAAAGTTATAAATGCTCCATCTGTAGTGCTGAATTCAAGCAAAAAAATGGTCTACGAGAGCATCTCGAAACCATTCATATTTCTACAAGGTCATATCGCTGTGAGGAATGTGACAGGGTCCTTAAAACTAAACCAGGGTTAATGCTACATAAGAAAATGGTTCACGGTGGAATGGAATGTAAGTATTGGTGTGTGTTCTGTACCCGGGATGGATTCAATGCGAAAGAAAATTTATTTCGACATTTAACGCGTCATATACGGGAGAAGCCTTATGAGTGTACTTAAATATTGCGCTTCCTCGTTTTCAAATCCGTCAGATTGTGGAAGACATGTACGCACTGTTCACCTGACCAAATTATGATGAGTAAGTGTTAAATTTTCATCAAGAGAATCCAATCATTCTTTGATATCGACAATTATTTAAGAAATACTCTAACAAAATCTTTCTTTTAATTTCATTTTAGGTCATCTAAAACTTAAAGGAAAGCCCGGCATTTGAAAAACTATGTCGTGAAATTACCGAATATGTATAACTATGATGTAATTATTAGGTAGTTTTAAATTTCAAACTGCAGTAGAAGTTTAAATGAGAATTAGCCATTTCGTGAATCACTGTGCACCCCAGCACCACCCAACTCAAATTAAAGTTTTTATATCAGAATTTATCTTTGTTATAACAGTATCAATTCTTTTCACATGCAAATTAATAAATGTCCTTAAAGGTATTTCGAACAATAAAATATAACCAAGAAAATGTCAATGCGACTAGAACTGCATTTTTAAAAGTTGTTGGCACGCATATTAAGGTAAATATGGAAACCCGTTCCCCAAACTGCGTCAGACATTTTAAAATTGTATTTGTAGTTATTAAATGAGTCACGATAGAATGAACGACCGCGACCGCACACAATTATTATTCCAAAGATATATCCATAATAGGAGAAAGATAACCGTAAGTTATAAACCAATTAAGGTGCGTCACAAAAATATGAGGACGAGCAAAATATGCGATTTTCAAGGGACGTCTTTAGAATCCAGGTGGAATTGTTTTTGCACTATGAACTTATAGTCACAAGTAAATTTGCCTAATGACCTCAATTTTATATGATGGATATAGCAGGAAACATACACATTCTACGACTTCCCAATGTTTCAAAAATATGAGGACAGTTTGCATACTTCATTCAAAGTCAAAGGGTTTTTGAACAATTGAAACCGTACGAAACATAAATTGTTTGTAAACTATTACAACACACTTCAGTGGACACTAGGGCTGCGGCACTGTAAACTGCCAACTACTATTTATCGAATTTTAATCGTCAGTTACCATCAGGGCCTCCATAGTGCGTCATACCTACAGTCTTCACTGATATATAGCAATGCACCTACCAATACATAATGTAGCTTGATGCGCAGTACGTTTCCTGTTAGATTCAAGTTAGCTGAACGAGCAGGTCAAAGGAAGATATACTATGTTTATATATAATTAGCTACTTTTCGTAGGGGTCAAAAAATAAATTGGTGCATTATCCTCTCAAAAACTCGCGATAACAACTGTACGGAGGTCAAAATGAGTTTCTAGCTAACATTTGCCATGGAATAAGTGAGGACAAGCTTGAATTTTAGTAGGAGTAGTTTCCAGGATGAAGATTCATGATTCATGGTCCCTTAATGCCAAACTTTTATACCAACGCAGCGTATCGTTCATGTTAAAAAACATCGACATTTGAATAGATGAAAGCTAAAAAGGGCCAGAGCTGATCCTGATATTTGGTATATTGTAAAAATATTCAAAATAGAAATCAACTGACATCATAAGAAAGTTTAAAAAAGCATTTGCTGCGCCAGGGTTCGATCTTAGGACCCTCTGACTGTAATCCAGCTATTGCTAAGGGATAGCGTGTTTGTGCCTTTGGTGGTGTGACCTCGGAGGTATATTACATTATTGCGTATAATCAAATATTACTGAAAATTCTTCTGTCGGCTTCAATCTACACATTGTGTGGGATTCGTTGCCATGGAATGACAGCTTTTTGACAAGACGTTAAATCTTGACATGCCTTAACAATTTCATCCATGATGGTTGTAGGCTGAAAATATAGACTGAATCTGATCTGAACCACTTGTAATTGAAGTGATTAAATCAATGACGCTGCGAATTTAATTTATAACGTCTTAACAGCTCATTTGTCAATCAGATTGAAACAGAATTTTTAAGGTGTCACAATTCATATTGATTACCTAATGGTTTCGACACTGAATCCACAATTACTTCTTATGTTGGATATTACTTCCTCATCAGATACGCGTAGGATTCGGATATCCACAAGGTGAGAAATAATTCAACCCTGGTACTGACGAATGCATGCGAACTTTTAAAAAATACACGAGAATAATTTGGTAGAAAATATTGTGAAATTTCAAAAATGAATGTTTATGTTGCCATATATGTAAAAACTTCATTTTGTCTGTCTAAAGAGTGAACTCGCAGGGTTTCATTAGTAAATATAAGTATGTGTGTGATGAGGGCTGGATTACCACCTGCAACAATTATAACCATGATTTATAGCAATTCAGCTTCTGCAAAATATTACAGATTTTTAGGATAATGTTTGTTCATCATTTACAACAATTCATTTAATTGGATAGGAAGTTTACAATTTTGAACAAACAATTATGGTAAAAATAATTGTAAAATATGTTCAATGATTTGGAGACGGGTTCATAACCAATGATATGACATATGACCTTGTCAACTTTGTAAAATTTCGTGAATTAAGTACGTCAAGATGATCTTCATTAAAAAAGGCAATGCAATGATTACATTTTTCCACCGTCAGGCCGAATATCAATTTCCAGGACGAAGCCCAATTTCAGTAGTCCTGTAGGTATGCTCCAATTGCTACTAATTAGTTTGTGGAAGTCTTGGCATAATGAAAGCTACTTAATTAAAATTAAATTAGAAATATGTTAATTCATTTGAAAATGTAATAGTGACCAACAAAAGAAACATGATTCAGACAATTTATCAGCCATATGCAAAAATGCGCTCCGGGTAGTATTCTTTATGAGTGCAATAAACAAATCATCACAATCATTCGAATGGTTAGCTAATCAAATCTACAGCTCATCTTTATTTGGCATTTTCATAATATCGATCAATAAATTCAGCACTTCATGTTACCTTATTTAATTTCAAGTTTAAAATTACTGATTGTGCAATAAAATTGTAAAAAAATGCATATGTCATTGTGGTAAAAAATTGGAACTTTCATCTTTCATTGGAATTTCATAAAGGTCAATCAATACTCTATTAATTCTACATTTTTTTCGACTACGTTTCTTTTTTGACTCTACGCATACGCATACGAAGAATTTTTTACACGGAATGTTGATTGAGACTCTCATTGTCCTTGATCTCCCTGAGTTGATCCTTCACATCTTTGTAGAGATCCGCCGCATTGAGGATGGTCTCCTTCGGTTTTTCTTCCATGTCGATTTCGATTTCAATCTCGACCGCCTTTTCCTTTTCTGTGGTTTCCGGTGGTGGCTTCTCGGAAGAGGATTTCTTCTCCTCATCATCAGTGCCTGATTGTGAATGCGTCACTTCAAGTGGGACGTCTGAAAAAAAAAAAACAAAAAAATCGTAAATGGCTCCAAAGAAATTTCAGATAGCATCCGCGCAGTCACTTACCAACCACAGAATAGCGATAGAACTTCTCCTTATTCAATCGCATTCCTCCAAGCTCAATCCGATCGAATGGTGTCATGAGCACTCCACAAGCCACGAAGTTCAATGCAGTGACGACATGTGTACATGAACGCAGGAAGGAGTGTCGCATGAACATAGATGTTGTGGAGAATGCAGAAGATCCTCACTCCAACACGCTCATATTGTTCCTTGTATCCCCTCCCGAAGAAGATGATTGCGGATGGATCAACGATGCCATGAATGATGCGGAATAGAGTGTACAGTGGAGCTCCAATGACGATCACGTACACGAAGAACCGCAACATCTTCACGATCCTGCCCTTCTGATTTTGATCCTTCAATTCGGGAGTCTCTTCGTAGACTTTCATGAGCTGCTGGTACAGCTGCAGAGAGTAGTTGAGTGCAACGCCCAAGTGTTTTGGAGCGAATGGGTAGATGAGAGTGATGCCAAAGACCATAAGGAAGGAGATGTACATGGGCAAGTACTGACAGAAGACACTCCAGGTGAGCCAGTTGTATTCCCCCATGCCAAGATCCACGAGATTGGTGACCATCAGGAATTGGAACATCCACATCCAGCCTATTTGCTGACCTCCGATGTTCATGTGGATGATGGTGAACTTCGTAATGATTTTTGAGGAGTCGAAGACATCAGGGACAAGTGGGGAAGAGCCAATGATGTGGCAGAATCCCATGATAATGCCCATGAAATGGAGCATGAGTTTTCCGAGCATTTTGAATTTTGATTGGGGAAATACGAGATCAGAAAAAAATTGTGGAAGAAAATGAGAAACTGAACCAGTGATGGAATGAGAGAGGAGAAGTTGGATATGAGCTTCTATCGATTTTCCCGGATTGGTGGTCTGCTTAACTTACTTGCACGCACTTACGCACACACCTGAAAAAAAATCAATAAGACAGAATTTGCTCTGACAATTGCATACAAATGTAGGTTCGTTGGGGAAACAGACTGCTTGTCCCATGAATACAGCCAAACTACACCATATCGGATGAGCTCTTGAGCTCTCATAATTTTTTTTTGTTCGGGAAGTCGGATTAAAAAGGAATAATTGAGAATTTAAATATAACTGAATTCATGAGGCAATTAAATTGAAAGTGAGTCAACTGAATGAGTAAATACATCGAGGTGAATAGCAGAAACTAAATGGGATGCAATGTCACTGAATTTTAATTTTTTAAAATCAATTTTCTTACCTGACGAGTCCGACGTATTTTTTTGGTTGAATTGAGCTGAATACTCTTCCCACCTATTTTCTAAAAAAATAGTTATGGTCTTCAATGAAGACTTAAAATGCTTACAATTAGTTGGCACTTCCGGATTGTCGATTAGAATTTTTTTATGAATCACAAACTTCCTCAATATTACTTATAATTTTGAATAAATTAAATGAAGATAAAGAGCGAAAAAAAATTAAATGAGTGCAGCTCAGAGAAAAATGCTCCTTCCTTTCAGAGAATGTCGAGTCTTCTGATAGAAAAGATGACACATCTATCTCCTGACCACACCATTTGAACGGAGCTTGCATTGTTGTTCTCCTGTGGAACCATGGCAATTGCAAGGGAATCGTTGGCTTCCTTAAACCACATACGCAAATGTAACACTTTAGGTGTTGGTGGACTACGGCATAAAAAATGCTTTTTTTAGATGATTCACCTAATTAAATATGAATACGGCGAACAAAGCCACTTCCACTGACCAAGACCAGACAAACTGAAACTGAAACAAATACGCACATGTACAATGTACATGGTAAAAGTAGGGAACAAGCTTATTGCGTCAATTGCGTGGAGTGGAAAAATAATGTTTTTTTTTTGTGTTACTTTTACTTTTCATGGCGAATATAATGGTGACCTATCTGTGGAGTGGAGTTTTGATGACGATGTCCGGGTCAAAAAACCTGAACGAGTTGCTGCCTACATTAGTGGTTCCTATATTACTCATGCGCTTCCATTCAACCATGCATAGCCATACCTTGACTGTCATGCAAGGAGGATAAGTGGGAAAAATAAATTGGTGGAAAATTCCGATAAACACCGGGATTTCCCATTTTCCCGTCCATCATATTGAGTGGGAAAATGGGAAAAATGTCCAAAATACCGTTTTGGGGCACCTTGAGACGTTTAAGTGGATTTAATCAATGGTTATATATTAGTGCATTGCTTAAATGACCCATGCTAATTAAATACAATTTCCCACTTTTGGGCATTATTCCCATTTTCCTGGGAAAAATGATTTCCCATCGGGAATCGAAATTCTTAAAAGTGGGAAACTTCTCATTCTTGCTGCCATGTAATTTTTGCAATTCAGTTTGACGGTTCTTACTTTTGAGCAAGTTTCATGGTGAATTAAAACATAGATTTTCCATCATCATCATCAACAAGTTAAGCCTATTTAATTGAGTGAAATTACTGAAAAATAAATACATTTAGGTATTATCACAAAAGAACCTGACCATTCTCAACAAAAGCAAGAAAATGATCGCAATTCTTTTAGAGAGAAAGAAAACCTGTGCTTTCTTTTTCCATGAAAAAGAAGCATACTGATAATGTTGCTGGTGTTGGTAGCAAGAAAAGCGAGAAGAATAGACAAAGAAAGTTGAGAAAAAATAAGCAGAGAAAGACGTATTTTGCCTTACATTTTGTGGTCAGTGTATTTCATACATGTACGAACGGGTGACGATTCCCCTTCCTTCACTCCGATGATTTGGTGTGATCTGATGGAGTGTGTGGGACTGATCGTGAAAATATTCGCGTTTTGCTAGTGATCAGATGCATGTGGAATGCGAATGCTTTGATCGCATTGGAATTGCAATGAGCTCTTACCCAGCCGACTTTAAGCGGAGAAAACTGGGGAGACATGATACTGTCATTTTTTATCACTTAATCATCGGATTCAAAAAATAGTACAGTAGAGTATCATATATTTGTAGCGTAAATGCTAAAGACGTGTGTTTGTTAAAATCGATTGAAATTGTTATATCAGTAGTTGTGGTTTGTTATGTGCTGGAATGTAGAATTCAATTTGCTAATCGTAAGTTTGTTATGCTTGATCATGTGGGATGAACCAAGGCGTGTGCTTAATGAGGCGTGGAGAACTTTGCCTTGTGCTTGTTGTAAGACTTTATTCACAAGCTGCTCAAACAGGAATGACGCATATTTACAGAAATGAGTGTATGTAAGTCCAACAGAAAAGGACGCTAAAAGTGGGTGGCATTTCTAGAGCCAAAAAGAGTGAACGAATTCACGTAGGCATATTATACATAATTGCCTAAATTAAAATAAATATGTTAATACATTACAGAAATGATAAAACTGCTCAACTGTCTGCCAATCATATGATCTTCTAGCATTCGAGAATTTAACAACTCTGCAGGTCTGATTAAGGCTTACAATTCTGATGGAATTGGCGAGAACAGAAAGCTGAGTTGCTGCTGATTGACGAGATATTTTTGTTAATGCTTATTGTTAGTGCTTACCGTAAAAAATGTCCCAAGAATTAGAACGTAATTTGGATTAAGGTTGATAATGTAGTATCGTACGCATGCATGTTTCGAATAAGCATTGATTTTCTTGAATTAATGCATAAATTTGATGTGTATAAAGATCCCAGATAAATATTTCATTCGTCACTGCATTTTATTTTGATATCTTGCTCGTCTTGTGATAAGATTTTATAACAAAATCAACAGTCTATCGAGTGACTTTTTCTCTCATTGCATAACACTATAAATGGCATCTAAAATATGACTACAACATTTTAATTAACCTGGACATAAACGTGAAAATAAATTAGGAAGAAGTGCGAGGTTTAAATCATTTAAAGTTGTACTAGCTTTACTTATAATTGAAGAATTTCTTGTTGTTAGGAAAAAACAACAGACAGCATGCACAAGTCTGAAAACACAATCGCGTGACATAAATGTTGAATTGATGCGGAAATAAAAATCGATCCAAAAAAATTGAAGAACAAGAGGAAAGATGGGATTAAATAAATTGACAAGAATTCCTTCCGCTGCGCCTGCCGAAAGCAAAGGAAAGATTGCTATAATTACAGTAACAAGGGAACCGCCCGAGGTGCCCCCCCTACTCGCATATACCAGTCATACTGTCTTGGTCAGCATTTTTTTCTGGTTACGAATAAGCTTTATTTTCTCTGGAGAAACATCAGAGTAATTTTCAATTTTAATTTTTGAATCCAATATTGTGTACTTACAATGCATAGGAGTACACAACACCGAATGTATTTTGACTCCACCGTGCAAAATCCGACTTGCCGAATAATTTTTTCACTCGGTAGTCGGTTATGACAAACCTTCTCCCCCCTGTGACGTATGTCAAAATTGGATGATAACATCGAATTTGAGTAAGGATGTTTACCCTCACCCAAATAATGGAAGAATTTGATAAAAAAA
>JAHZMX010003885.1:0-30262 GCA_027743895.1 Seira musarum
GAGCATTTGTTAATAAATTTGACTGTGGTACAGAATCCAGCAGAAAGTGGGATTTTGAAGAATAACAGATCTTAAAACGTTATTATTAATTAATCACTTCCTGGAAATGTTTTCACTCTTTTCATTTATCTTCATTTTTCACAAAGCTAGGATTCTTTGCAGATGATTTTAATTTGAATTTTACTTATTGGATATAGATCATATCATAATATGATCATGTCACTTTTATCAAGGTCGTTAAATAAATACTTGTGCAAAAATTAAATCTGATGTTACATGACACATAACATATTTGGATTTGCAGAGCAAAAGCTATTGTATTTCGAGGTTTAAAAAATTATCACGAAATTTGCGCAAAGATTTGGCATAATGAGGACATCAGTATTAAAATTTAAGTCGATCCTAGAAATAGCAATTAATCAATTTCAATCCGACAGGGAAAATTTAAAAGTGCGAAAAGTAATTTCGTATTTTTTCGCAGACGAAGCAACTGTACCTCTCCTCTTTTGTTGTGTAAAATAAACAAAGAAATAAATGCTGTATAAGTACAACTGACAACTGTCTCATTTGATTTAGCAAATCCTCCTAAAAATGTGTCAAGCTAGTGCATCATGCAGAAAAAAAAAATATTGCAACGTGAGTAGTATTTTAGACTTTCCATCAATGATCGTGATCATGAGCGGGACCAGAAGTCAGAAACCCCATTTGAAATAAATATGAGGATTATTATCATTATCACTCCAGTGAAACAACAAGATTCATTCTTTTACACTTTGAAGTGCAACAGCTCATTTAAGTGTTTGCATACATCACATCATACTTATTTGACGGGAATAACGAGCAACTACACGGATGAATGAAGATTTTCCTCTTCAAATCTGATTAAATGCCTCATTTTTTTTGTTCGAACCACGCATTATCCTTTAAAAGTTGAAGAAGCAGCAAAAAAATATTATGAGACATGACATGTGTGTGACAAGTTGACATGTGATGGGCTACATAAGAAACTAAAATGTTACAAAGCTGCAGTAATTACGGGCGCGGCATTGATATTTTTTTTTTCTTCGCTGCGTTAAACAAAAAAAAAGTGTATCGTTGTCGTTGTCTTTTACAATCCGTGAAAATCTCAGAAACAGTTGTTTACCTTTTTCTTATGTCAGAGGAACAAGTGGGGCAACATGATAATACCGATAACTTAAACGTTTTTTATGCTACGCTTAATGAATAAATCCCTTATTTTCCTAATTAAGACAGAGGGGTCCAATGAAGGCGGAAAGGACTGGACTTTTAATATTTTTTTTTAAAGGAATACCAAACTTCCAATATAATTCAATCCAGTCCACGTGACAGTGACAAAGAAGAATGCGTTATGGATACGATACGGTATTCATCTAACCTAGACAAAGCATGTTTGTATGTGTAGCGTAGCCTAAGACAAAAATAAATGACAGAAAAAGTGATGGCTTTTGGGTTTGTTGAGTTTGACTCGAGAGTGCATTTCTGTAATGCATAATTCATCTTCCCCCAAAAAAATCTTTTGCTTTGATTTGAGGCTGTCTTCTGTCGAGTCTCTTGTTACAATGTTTTTTGTCCCTTGGACTATAGTAAACTACTTTAAGTTGACTTTAGCATGATCCTTCTAATCCTTTACTGTCGCTTTCAACATTGTTTATTCCCTACTCATGTATGTGTGGTTAACGCGTGTCTAAATAATTCACAGAATTTTTACACAAAAACAAAATTGCAGTTATCAAATCAGATTTTTTTTTGCTAATACCAAGCCCAAACGCAGTCGTCGACTTGAGTACGACAGAAGTAAGTACGCATGTTTTTTAGAAAGAACGGTGCTCGTATTGATTGATCCCAATTAGAAGATTTTGTAGGGAAAATAAAATGTGCATATTTTTACATCCCCCAGCAGAATGATGCCATTACAAAAAAGAAAAAAATGCAGTAGCGCCAACGCCAAACAAAGTCAAGCGATATTAATATGACGGCTTGTAAAACCTAAATAGATACAAAGTTGTGATCATTATTTTTTGTCATCATAATTGCTCATGAGAAAACACTCGAAAAACCTCACAAATTACGAGAGAGAGTAAGTAACTAATGTCATTTTTTTCTTGTTCCAAGTGTAAAAAATTTATATCTATATGTTTTGAAGACAATCTGGCTCACCGGTGGTATGCTACTAATATGACACGACACAAACTACTCCAATCCACTCATTCATGATTTTCATTTCTGAGGATGCATTGAAGATAAAAAACGATCACATCAATTTCGTTTTTCTCTCCTGATGCCTCAAATGCTTTTGGGATTCTCCTCATTTATGCTTGCATTTACACATTTTGTTCATCATCATTATCATCAGCATTCTCCTTGCTTATTACTACAGCATAACTACAGATACAATACGCACGTAAGTAGATGTACAGTACTCCCTCATCATTTTTTTCTCTTGGATTTGTGTCTTGTCTTGACGCCTTGTGCCTCATGCATGCATCTTTTTTGTTTCTTGTTCCTCATAATGAGAAGCAGATCGACTCATATGCAATCGATTTGTTACTACATTTATGCGTGTCAAATGCCAACTATAATTGGCACTCTTGAACAACATTCCACATAACTAAATGGCAGAATGCAGACACATCAAGAAAAAATCAAGTCTTGAGCATACACTTTTTCAAATTGTATGTGTTTGTATTTGCGTGCAGCCAAGCCATCACTGCAATATCGTCATCATTGAAATAGCAATAATATCTAAAGTCTAACAGTGAAGCTAACAACCCTTCAAAAATCTATGTGAATTGTGAACATTTAGTTTTAATAGTTTTTATCATTCCTAAACAGATACAAAGTTGGGAGACACGTACATAAACAACTTCCCAAAAGCCACCCCACACCCAAGCCAGTGCCCAAAATTTATTTGAAGCAATAGTAATGATTTGTTTCTACTAGTTTGCAATTCCGATTGCAAATGATCTTCATTAAAAAAATAAAATATAGAGGGTTTTCTTGCATTTTTTGTAGAAAAAAATACATTCCTAAATTTTTATGCACAACCTCATCCTCCCTCAACCAAGCCCAAAACGACAACGACCAACCCTCTGGTATTTCTTTTTGGCTTAATGCATCAGATCACATCTCACTTCAGCTGCTAAATGAGGCATTCCATGACAATTTCACGCGCAACATTAGAACATCTTAGGCGCTTCACGGCAATTTCTTTTGCAGTGCATCACATCTACTCACAATTCTACTGCAAATGCTTTTACTTCTTTTATTAGTGAGGATCAAGTAAGTCCAAAAACCACCCAAATAAAAGACATTGGGCACACTTCTACTTAATTTTCAAAAAAGATGTATAACATATCACATTGGAGACTGGGACGACAATGACTCCACAATTACGTTTACAACGACAACAACATTCACATTTTACCAAAACAGCGTTTACTCAACGCTTTTAAATGAAAACGTGCACGTTGCCGTTGCATTTGCTCACTCAAACAACACAAGTGTGATTTGAGACACCCAAAAGAAGAAAAAGTGAAAAAAGTGGCACTTTAACATCGTCTCCTTTAGCTTGCATCTCATAATTTCCATTCCTGAGTCCCCCACTTTGACACTAATAACCTTCAGAGAAAAAATCCTTAACGATCGTAGACTACAAAGCTGGGATGGCATGGCATCGCATGAAAGTCATCAATGTCTGAAAAAAAGAGTATGCAGTTGGGTTTGCGAGCGAAGAAATTGTCACGTAAATTTCAAAAGAAATTGCTAAAACGCTAACGTGATGGAAAGTAAATAATGTTTGGTGGCATGGCATGGCGATGCGGCTGAATAAAATTCGAAATTTTTTACTGCACATTAAATGCAATATGCAAACTATCTATTTCTTGTGAAGCTGAAAAGAAAAACTGCAACTTATTTTTTTTTGTTCCGAAACAAATGTAGCTTGCATTTCCAAATCTTCAGGGGTTAAAAACTGGTTCACCTCAATCATGTTTACCATGAGCCGGAGAATAAAGAAAAAAAATTGGTTCTCTAAAAACCCCTGTGCAACAATGGGTTTGAAGGATAATAAGGTATATCCAACAGATAAATTGCCCGTTAAAACACTTTAAAGCTCTAACGCCCATTCTCGAAAACCGTGGATTTTTCCTTTCCCTAATTTTTCTGGTAAAGTTTTGGGAGTCTCTAAAATGCTTAAAGTGTAGGAGGAAAAATCTGTTTTGTGAGTAGTGACTTGTGACGTTTCGAAGACAATGGATGAAGTGAGCGGGGTAATTAGTGCTCTCACAGATTACAAGATAAAATACCTTTCCAAGTTAAATATGCGTGCTCTATGTCGCGTTCAATGAAGTTCCATTCACAATGTGCTTACTCATCTCATCTCATCATGGAAGAGTTAAATACTTTTTCTTGGCTTCAGATCATACTTAAGCATATTTAAGCAGCTTTAGCACTAGCACCCCTTCAATTTTTAAGGATGAGTTTCTCAGCTGAAAAAAAAAATTGCCTACAATGCGATGCAAGAAAACTTGTCAAAATACAACGGAAAAAAATTACACTACGACCAAATACATTGACGCCAGAACGCCTTATCTGATTCAGATTTAAAAAAAACGATGCACATGAATCATAGATATTTTCTTGCTTGACGTTGCCATTGCCTCCAATATAATGCATTTTTTATGTCGCGGCTTCTGTGTCCCCATTTAATGGTAAATAATTACCTTCCATTTCATAAGTAAAATTTCTTAAATTACTTACCCTTCAAGTTCTTTCCGGAGGATGATAAGGATGAGATTCCGTATTGCTGATCTGAGGAGAGGGTAGCGAACGGAGAAATTGCAGATGTTGCGACAGCAACAGCACCCACGCTACTTCGAGATGTGGGGGATTGCTGATGATGATGAGATGAGGAGGAGTGTGCTTGCGTTTGTTGGTTTCGACTATTGCTTGCATGACTTCCAGCAGAAGTGAGGATGCTATTGTTACCTGTTGAGCTATTGTTATTAGCAACAACTCCATTTTGACTGTGGGCTGAGGGCGAAACCTGTTGCTTTGTTGAGCCTGAGCCTCCTCGCGATTGGCTGGGTGTTGATGATGATACATTACTACTGCTGGCTGATGAGCTAGTTGGATTACTATTAGACTGTGTTTGATTGTTGGGATTTGCCGAGGAGCAGTTCGTGGATCCCGTAGAATTTCCTGGTGCACTTGAGTGACCCATTGCATCAACAACGCTGCTAGGATTTTTTTAAATAAAAATTTTAATTAAGCTATTTAATTAAATCCAAAATAATTCCAATAAATTCGAGAATGCCTCAGAATTTTATGCAATTAACTATAAAATGTTTTAAAATACATTCACGTTCATGCAAGAAAATATGGTTTTTTATGCCAAAAATACAATTCTAAATTGCAGATTAAACAATCAAATCTATAAATAACGAACGCTTTTATTATGAATAATTTACTCACCAGTCATCAGGATCACAGTCTCGAAAACCTTTGGCGAATGGGTTGCTCGCTATTTTCAGCTGAGTAATCTGCATCAAGACAATGATAATCTTAAAATTCTCAACAAAAAATGTGATTTCCTTGAAATTCTTTGTCATTAGAAGTAACAAAGGAATGTGAGATTGAGCATTGTTATCATATCATGTTGGAAAAAGAAGGAAACAAATTGCTTTCAAAACTTGGAATGAAAAGTTTCCTCACTTACGCGATGGTTTTGATATGCAGTCACAGCAGTAAACTTTGTTTCGGCGAAGATAAACGTTTTAAAGTTTTCTGTGTGCGATACATCCTCATTTTTTGGATTCACGTAAACAACGTGAAAGCGTGGTTGATAGCGATGCATTGAATTCAAAATTATCTATGGAATGGATCATTAACACGAATTCATCAGTTTCTGATTGCAATTGGTGTGAAAAATTCTCATCTTGTTTCAACTAAAATGCTTGAATTTTATCTTACATGTCCATTGTCATCAAGTTGGTTATTTGTGAGTTTAAGTTTGTCAAATGAAATCACTTGTTTCATCCATTGAGCTCCTTTCGTTGGTGATTCCGGATGAACGTGAATCCGAGGTGGTGAATTGGGATCAGCTTTTCCAGCAACCACCCAACTTGAACTATGATGAAAAAGAAAGAAGTTTTTTTCGAGAAAATGCAAAAAAAAAAAGTTTTGCTCGAGTATGGGGCTATATAAAGGGCACATTGAAATGTAATTATGCGGGTAATAAATCAACACCCAAGTCAATAATATATGTTTCATCGGGAGCCACCTTCGATTTTTTTTGTTGTTTTTTCTTTGACGTCAGGATAGTCTCAAAGATTCTCCCACACGATAGGCTTCTTTCGATTAACTACAGCTATTAAGAGTTATGGCTTGTGATAGGCAATTTATGGAGACAAGTGATGGACAGGTATACAAACAAAATTCTTCTTTAAACTGTGTTCATCGAGGTGAATTCGAATTTTTCATCTTTTTTTTCAATGATTTCATTCATTTCCCGTACACCGTAACCGAGTACTAAAAACCTTGTCCCTAAATAAAGCATTTGGAAATGATGGTCGCTTTACCCTAAAACTAGAGCATAAAATCATTAATTTTTTTTATATGAATTTCGTTTTGTCTTTTCGATTTTTTATACTCATTTCCTATTCACGATGATAGATTCAAAATGACTGGATTGGATTTTGCATTAAAATTAAAATTAAAAGTAAACCACGGAATGATTTGCTTTGGAATAGACATTGGAACCGGAAAAAAAATAATTGATAATAAGTACGAATTTTAATTTTGAGAAATGATCTGGAAAAAACGAAACGAGTTGATGTTATTGTATTTATTGAGCGTATTGTTTCTTTGCATAAACGTAATTCATTGAAAAATTTTACAAAAATATGTGTAATTCCTCAAGGATTTCTTTTCATGTGGACAACTTGAAGTTTCATAATATGTTAAATAATACAAAGTTTACAGTTTACAATAGAATCGAGAGACGTAAGAAAAACTAATGATTTTTCTTCCAGCATCCACCAGAAAGAGTGAACGCAACACAGGCATTGAATAATATGAGTGAGTTGAAACTGATGATGAAAAAATGAAGGCAAAAGGAAGATGAATACCATGTCATCACCCAGAATGTTTTCTTACGATACATCCTGCCTGACAGAAGACTCATCACAAACCCTATCATAACGTCCTCATAATTCATGTCATAGACGAGAAAGTTTAGGAAAGAAGCAAAAGCCATTTGTAAGTCAAAAACTTTGATAGTTTAAGTTTGAAAAATCGTTTATAAATCTTGAAAAAATTGACTTTCAAGACATTTTAACGGACATTTTGTTTTTCAATAGAAGGTTAAAATTAACGGTAATATAATGACTACTTTCTTCACATATTACAATGGAGATGTGGAGCATGATTCAATGGAAATGTGATGAGCAATTTAGGATGAAATAGATGGAATGTGGCATGTCATGACAAGGTAAGATTGTAGTAGTTTGCAATACTTAGCCATGTAGTAATAATTTTTGTGGGAACGACTCAATCAAAACAAATATTTCCTCTTGTCCAAACAACTCATGCAGATAGGATCACTTTTTTTATGAAGACTTTCTCAACTTAATCGACTCGCTAAATTTTAAACTGGGTGTAGATTGAATAACGTCTGTACATTTTGAAAAAAAAATAATTACATATTACCTGTGAAATGCATATCGATAACGTTTATCGTCCACAGGAATGAAATCCATCATTAACATGTAGTCTGCCATTGGGTCCATGCCGTATATTCGAACTTGGTATGTGGGAAACATGCGCCTTTAAAACAAAATTATAGCGATTTATAAAAAAAATATATTCCCTTTTATCGTCAAATTGAAATACGGAGAACTCTCGATATTTTTGCACCAGAATAACGAACTGGACCAACAAAGCGGGAAAAAAATTTCTGTGCCTGACTAATTAAAAAGGGTTTTTAAACGGGTGTTAGTAAAACAGTTATTTAAACCAGGCATTTAACTTGATGGGGCTGGACCTTCTGGAGGGAGGTGAGACAAAAAGTCAGAGAAAACCTCCAAATAATTCGAATAGAATTTGGAATGCTAACTAACAAGCCCTGTAAAAACAAGATCGGGTGCAAAATTATCGGGAGTTCACTGTACACACACCTTCCAGCCTTGGTGACAATCATTTCTGTCCCAAGCTCATTGAATTCATCCCATAAAGCCTTCATTTCCAATGTGGCTGTCACATTCATTAATTTTGGATGCAGAGGCATTTTGCCACCTTGATTTGAAGAACTTCCAACAATTTGCGTATGTTTTCCACTCGAACTCGTAGCGTGATGATGACTATGATCCATGGGGGATTTTGATGTTGATCTAGAGTTTATCACATTATTATTGGAAGATCCATTATTGTCTAAGGATAAAGAGAGTGTTCCAGATGAATAAATTCCTCCCCCAGGTTGGGAAGTGGGGGGATGATGATTTTGGGACAAATGATGACTGCTACTGTGAGCATGATGATGATGATGAAGTAATGAACTTTGTGAAGGAGAGTCATCACCCCGTTGCTGTGATGGTGAGGGTGTTGAATAGTGCATGTGATGAGGTGACCGACTTTTTCCAGCGGTTAAGAGACACGCTTCACAAAAATTTCAAATTTTTTTTACTACATTTCTTCCCCTACTGGGGCTATTTGGGATTAGTTAACTCATCTCGCATTACAAAAAAAAATTAAAATGACACAAATTCTTCTTCTTACCTTCCATTTCTCGCATGGGTGAAGAATAATTCGTTGGGGCTGACCAGTCACAGCAAAACTCTGGTACAGACCCTTGACCAAGTGGCCGACTCAATGGATCTCCATCCATCATTTCTCCAAAAGTTGTTAAGGCTGCTGATGTTGATGAAATGCCAGGAAAAAAGTATGAATGATTTGAGTGATGCTGTAAATGATGATGTTGTGCACCAAATGATGGATGATGGAAGTGCGTAGTAATATACGCTGGAGTAGGAACAGGGGTAAAAAGTGACAGTTCCACTGATGGACTGCCGGGTGGACTGAAATAGTCTTGCGAATGTGCAGGCGAACCTGTTTCTGATGAAAGTTCCGATACTGATGATGAGCTGCTAAATGACACAAATGGATCTAGATTTGAATGACCAGTTTTACTGTCATTTTCAATTTCTGTTGATGTTGATACAACTTTAAATGAGTCTTGTAAAGAAGGGAAAGAAATATCTGGTTTACAAATATCTTTCACTTTTCGAAGAACTGATTTTTCTAATTCTAATTCCAAATCTAATGGTGGGTCTAAGGACGGTTTTTTAAATGACATTTCAGTTTTAACACTAACACATTTTTTTCAACTTAGGCACGACACAATTACTTCCAAACTACGCATTTCGGAATCGCAATCCTAATCAATTTTCATTCAAAAAATGATTTTATGACTTTAGTTACGTAAATGTTTTAAGCAATCAACTTTTTCCACTATAATTGTTATTTTTTATCCATTTACCAAGGCTGTATTGGTCGTAATTTATCTAGATTTTTAAATTAAAATACAAATAGAGTTACAAGACTGAGAGAAGAATTAGGTAATAAAATTTCACAATTAAAACCAAGTAGAAAAAAAATTCATTGAACTATAATGATATTTTATAACAACACAAGATCAATTAGAAACTGATTGATTTTCACTAAATTTTCACTTTTCCTCCTCTTAAGCTTACACCACCACACCACACCAAATTCCTCGAAAGCAATGTGGCAATTTTTGTTTTGAGCTAATGAGCTGACTTGACTAACTCGCTATTGTATTGTTGCATGTCTAACTCATAAGGATTATACTGTGATTAGCATCTTTCTATGCATTTTTAAGTTATTTTTGTAAAAGAGAAAAAAAGAAAAGACACAAAGGCCTCACAAGTTCTCGAGCGGAAGCGTACGAGATAATCTTGGGTGGGTGGTCTTAAGCTTGAAGGAAACATCTCCCATTGGATAGGGTTTTTGGTGGGTTTTCCCTTTCCACTTGTGTTGGGTTTGAGTGAAGAAAATACTTTGAAGAAACGAATCCCCTACGTTTAATATTTTCAGAGGGGTTAGCTATACGCATTTCATTTGGTGAGTTCTAAAAATATAAAAAATGCGTTCATACCACTACACTGAACCGTTTGAAGAAATGAGTTTGGAGTTGGAGTGGGAATATAAAACACACAAAGTTGAATTTCTTCTGTTTCATCTTCTCGTAAGAAATTATTGCAAAAAAAAAACTATATACTATTTTATGATGAAATAACAACAGTAAAAACTTGAAAACATGATTTTTTATTGAATTGGTTTCCACAGAAAATATGTTGTCATAGTCATCATCATCTCTCTGGTGTAATTAAAAGTTTGGAATTTCCTGAGTTAGAAATAGCAGCGTTTTCATAATCTTACTCTCGAAATAATATGTACTTATGTTGGATATTTCGACGTTTAATTAAGTAATTTTCAAAACGTAAATTCATGCTACCAGTCTGCCTTGGAGCAAATGATAATCATAACGATCCATTTTAAAAGTTATGTCCCGCTCCCGTTGTCCAGAAAAACTTGGAAGTATGAGAGATGTTTCATTTTTATGCCGTTAAAAAATATTACTCATGTACTTACAGAAGAAACAATTTTAATGAATGACATCAAAAAGTCCGAACTTTGATTGATTGTCATAAATATTTGTTGATATTTCTTTTTTATCTGGTGCGTCTGTCTACCTGTTCATCCATGTTCATGGTAGCTCTTGAAAAGCTTTAGACGATTGAACTTAATTCTTGAAATTTGGTGTGCTCCGACAATATTAGGACGACGCTAATGGCTTATAACGTTTGAGTTAAATTAGTCAACTCCTACTCCTAACAGATGTTAAACGGAAAGATTTTCAGACAACATACCTATATTATTTGAGATCAGTAGATCATACCAAAGATCTTTAATACCTGAGAAAGGTTGCTAATTAAGATTTCAAAACTTTTTTAATCGCTAACGGCAGCGGGCCCTTGAAGACCTTTTCCAACTACTGAGAGAACTGATTCGAAAGGTTGAAATAAATTGGACGTGTGATTTGGAAATTGAACATTTGTTTCGTGTATTGCAAAAACATTTAATAAGAGTCCAGGAGAGAATATGAGACAAACGTTCTTTAAAAAGAATATTCTTGAGGTTTTATTTAATTATTTTAGCATTTTTGAAAGCCTTTTACCATCAGCTCCGTCGCCGCAATTGTTTCTGCAGCATTTTTAATAGTTATTTTAAAACTATCTAGCTTTTTGAAAATGAAATGGGAATACGCTATACAAAACCCATTTACTAATGTAGGATGCATTCTGTTGAGGAATACAGCAAAACCCTTTCATTTTTATACTTTTTGTATTTCTGTTCCATTGTTCACACGATCGCTTTCGTCTTTGTTAGTCTACTTCGCATGTAAAAAGGAGATAACCGTTGTCTCAACATGCCCACATGTTTGAACTGAGACAGCGGTATGCTCGATATGTTGTGGAATTTTCCCTTGAACGAAAAAGGAAAAACACAAAAACATTAGCAGATGTACACATATTCCATTCACCTCTTTTCAAGTTCATGTGACGTTCAAGTTATCTGCGAAAATAATTTCCGTTAAAATTAATATCCTTAAATAAAATTGAATTTGACTTTATGATAGGGTGTGCAGTGAAATATTATTCAGTGATAATTAAACAGTAAATAACATCGTTATTCATCATGAGTAGCGATTCAGTTGCCTTAGTGGGGAAAAAGTTGTTGGTGAAGCCTCAAGAAAAAAATGATAAAGTGGAGGTTTTCAAAAGACCCCATTCACCTCCTCGAAGTGTGTTCAGTAAGAAAAGGAAGGTGCTCTCCGAGGATAAGTTTGCTGAGGTAAGGGATTTAAACTTATTCAATTGATTACTAACAATTGGCGGAGCAGAAAGTTGAACTGTTGAATTTATACAAAATTTTTAATTTGTAGGCCCTGGAGAAGATTATTCAGCGCGAGTGTTTTCCAGACCTTGAGAAATTAAAGGCACAAAATGCATATTTAGAAGCTGTAGCGAATAATGATGTCCAAATGATGAGGGAACTGCATCATAAATATAGCAGCTGTCGTACACCTTCCCTCAATAGTAATGGTATGCAATTAGAAAATAACTAGAGTTATAATTTATTTGAATAAAATAACTGAGCAAATTAAGTAATTTTATAATCTTTTTTTACAGCCAACGATACACCTTCCACTTTTGAAACTCCGTCCAGTATTGCGTTAACAGATCTTAGGAAACCGGAGGAGACGGATACCCCAATTCCTGGTGGAAGTTTGCCGAGGGATGATAATAGCGATGCACAGTCTGTAATATCAACATCATCTACTTCCAGCAAATCTAAAGAAAGGAAACCTCATCATTTGAGATTGAACGAATTTTTAAACACTTATACGAGTGAAGATGACCAGAGTTTCCAGGATATTATCGAAGAGGGGTTGCGGAAACATAAACTTAAGGTGTGCTGACTATTGATGATGAGTTGAAAGTATTTATTTGTTAAAATTGAACGTCTTAGTTAATTTTTTTTTATTTTTAAATTTTAGTACGCCTGGCTCTACAAAGACGAAAGTGAGGAGAGTAAACAAGTGAGACTGTCAATTATGTTACCATCCGCTGAAGATCAACAGCAACTCGATTACCAGAGGCCGAATCAAATCGATACTTGGACGTATAAAAATAAAAATGCGATTATGTACTATCCTGAAGGTAAATTTTGTTTTCTGTTATCTCTTTGATATCTTTTCTTGCACATACGTTACGTAAACTAATTGTAATGTAATTCACTCATTGTTTTGTGTACAGGTGTACCTTTTACGAAGTCAGAGCTGGCGGACATGGCAAAGAAAAAGATTGAGGTAGAATTTAAAAATACTAGATTTATAAAAACACCGTTTAAGACTGAAGAGAGAAAAGAAGAGGCAGCTACTCCGTCGACACTTTCAACTTCAACTCCGGTAACGAAACCGTTGAGTTTAATCCGTGGCATGTCAGAGGGGAAGTTTGGCATTGATGGAAAAGAAGTTTCGTTAACTGATACTCCAAGTGTAAACGGATTCAAGCTTGTCCGGACACCATCGCCTACTCCAGGTACTGTAAACAAAAAAGGCTGAATGAATCTATAAAGAATCTAAAATAATATCGAATAAAGATTAATTGAAATTGGTGTTCTCTAGGAGCCGACGACACGCCATTTTTGACATGGGGAGAGATTGAAGGGACTCCATTTAGACTAGACGCTGGCGACACGCCTATTTCAAGTTCTACGAGTACGCCATACAGAATGATCGCTACTTCTCATCGGGAGAGGTTGGCTTTGGAGTTGGCTGAAAAAGCCAGTCAACGGTATAGAGATAAAAAGCAAAAAACAATAGAGGTTGCAAAATCCTACCTAGCTAGGTGAGTTTCAGTTACGATAATCATCGATTATAATTATGTTTATTTACTTTTTCAAGAAGTAAAGTATGATTTTGTAATTGATTTAGTCCATCGCCACGACCGAAAACATCAACCGAACGGATGAATATGATGTCTCCCGCTGCGCAGCGATTTGCTCGGAACCTACTAAAGAGGTCGGATGGCGGAACTCCACGGACACCCAGATATTAGGAATGAAGGCTGATATGGCATATGGAACTAAATTGTCGATTGTTTTCGAATCCGTTGTAGTTATCGGATCGATTTTAGTCTTACTCTGTACATTACGTTGTACAAAAATGATGATGAAATTAGAACGGAATAGGTACATTCATTTGATTCATTCAATCTTGCACAGTGCAGTATCCATAGTCCATCTTCCTGACTGAACTTCCTACGGGCAAAATTATTTGTTGGAAATGTAGAGATGAATTGATTCTGTCAAAATTAGCTTCTATGCAGTAAGCAGGATACTTTCGTACTTATATTGAATGTGTTCGTCTTTCGTCTTGTGAAATGAATGAGAATATTTTTACGTGGAATGCTGACCCGATTCCAGCGTCACTTGACGACTTTATTGATGCGTTACTGTATCGTATCTATTCTGCAGTGGATCGGGATCGGTCTATTTTGGATAAAGACTACCAGTCACCAGTAGCAAATGTTTGCAAGTTGGATGTATGAAGATATATCATGGAAATCAGTATTGACGGTGGCTTGCACTTACTGTTTGTCAATCTATGCAAGAGGGAATTGACGATCTTTACTTTGTGGAGTGGAGGGAAATAACATAGGATTTTGAAGAATATGGAAGCGTGTAATATAGGAAAATACAGAAAGTTCGATTATTTTTATTGTTTAGTGCTGTTTGTAAAGAGGTTCTATATATTGTTTTAACAACAACAACGGTTCGCTTAATTTATTTGAGTATTTTATATTAAAAGTTTTATTTAATGTTTAGATAACTATCTGTTAATGCTAAAGAAAAACGATGGGGTAAGGGTAAATTCTTGTATAAAAATAAATAACCCATTCGAAAACTGAATGACTTGTCAACCTTGTTTTATATGCCATTTTATTTCATAATGACAGTTGAAAACCTCATACTTCATTGCATTGATCTGATTTGAGGAGCAGAGCAGGGCAAGGAGTAAATAAATAAATCCGCCACACAATTTCTAGCAATATTTTTAAGGAATTTATTACAGTTCCCAAAAGTATTAATTTAAACCTTTACTCACTTTTTCCCTACGTTACGCACTATTCTGCCAAGTATTTAAATATTCTCCACGAAGTGCGTAACTAATCTTTTCTTTCATAAAAGGTATGAAAAAAATACAAAGAAACAAAACTTCTGCTTCTGCTTCTGGTCAGCATTGATCCCATACCAGCACTCATCAGCATTAGTGCTTTGCATACGATAGCAGCCCTTAAGAATAGATAAAATGTTGGAATATCGGTCTTGTTGATTTCCATATTTTACATTTCCCGGAGTGCGGGACCCGGACACACGAATCAAATTCCTATTACATACAATACACAATTACGTGCCTACTCTATTTATCTATACGTTTGATACACTCGACTCGAGTGACTCGAGTCAACACACCACATTTTGATGAAACGTTCGGTTCTAAAGTGAACTACCCAGTCGCCAGTCATCAAATAAGCCGGCTCGATCCGAACACGCGTTGCTTTCCCTTTTTAGTCTTTTAAACTCATTCTGTAAACAGGGACAAGGGGCTTGTTAGTTTTAGTCTAATTCTCATGAAAACATGTGACGTGAGTGTTTTCCTTGTCGGTACTCGGTAGCTACGTAATTCGCACAAAAATTGCTGATATTAATCTTAAAGTTGCAGTTTAAGTCTTCTATTAGCTTCGCCTTTTCTCGTGCTATCAATTAACAGCTTTCGAAAACTATTCTGAAGACTGAGGACCGGAAAAGGTATGTGTATTTATTACCACATCAGAAGAGGTAGTTAAGGAGAAGTATTTGTTTCTTGTGACACGACAACGACAAACTTCATCTTTTTTTATTTTCAGGCGTTAAAAATGGCTCTTCCCAAGGACGACTCAAAGGTAGACACCGCCTTCGGTGGTGTAGTGAACCGTGGTTGCGCGAACAACTTGGAGGGAGGGTGCATAAGTGATTTAATGATATGCACCTATGACGAGTCTCATGTGGTCAGCGCTGGTCGATACTTCAAACACTTGACGAAGTGTGCTGAGGTAAGTAAAACCTGAAGTCCTATCCTTAGACTTGATGATTCGACGGTTTCTTAACCGTTAAAATATTCTACTGATGTTGATGAAACGTAATTTTGATAAATCACAGCGGAATGCACACATGAAGCCTGTGCTTACCGTGGGAGAGATGCATCCATGTCCGTATGATAAACGACACCAAGTCCACAATTCTGTGCTCCACAAGCATATTGCGATATGCGAAGGTTATTTTAAGTTCACGATGGGTAACCAAGAGGATCCGCCATGTAAGATTTAATTTCTTATAAATTGAAAACGTGAATTGAATTAGAAACCTTCGAAAGTACGTAATGTTTTTTTGGTATAGCAATGAAAGCGGGTTATGGAAGATACAAATTCGAATCAACCCCGAAAGACAAAGAAAAGGTCGACGAAGACAAATCTGATAAGGAAAGTGACAGTGCGGATTTGAGTGAAGAAGAAGATATTCTTGCGGATGATGGGGGTCTTCCTGAAGACTTTGTTACTTTAGAACTTTAGAGTAAGGCGATTAATTGATTGTTAATTAAATAACTGGTAACCATTATGAAATGAAATCAGTTACTGCTGCTACTAATAATCAGGTAAAGTAAAAGACGAAAATCCTCCTTAAATAAAATTGACCCAGTTGTTATTTCAAATTACTAGTTATGTAGCTTTCAGCTCAATGATGTTTCCATGATTGTCAGAAAAATAGGGCTTATGGTTAGTTGGTTCTATAATGATTAATTTCTCTTTACATTAATATTACGTGTACAGTGACTGTTAGGAGGAACTTTTTATGTAATTTTGAATTTACTTAATTACCTGAGTAAAGATAATGATTTATGAACTTGACTAAAGGTATTAGTCGTAAGTTTTTTTATTTTTAATAATTGCAATTGCAAAGTCAGTTAATGTCACATTGATTTTTATTAAAATTCAATAATTTATTATATGCGTATTTTTTTGTATAAATTATCCGTATATTGGGACTCGATGTTGTGTCGGAGTTGTTTGCGTCTGAACATGATTAGAATACACTAGTACTGGCATCGGTTGAGGAGGAGGAGGATTAGCATGTTGTACCTGCACCTGTACGGGCTCAGCGGGTGAGGGAATGGAGCTACGATGATACCTATGTAACATATCATACCCGGACGATGGCAAAGGCGGAGGGTTCATATAATATGGGAGGGGATAGCCAGGAAATGGAGGTGGATATCCTGGCATTGGCATATTAGGTGGATAATAGGGTGGAGGAGGTGGGTAATATGGAGGAGGTAAAGGTCCAGGCCTTGGTCCGGCCACTGGCGTCATTACACCGGGGTAAATAAGGTCTAACGGACTTGAATATGATGGATCGTCGGTAGTAGTACTACCTTCTTCAGGGGCTGGTTCTTCGGTGGCTGAATAGGACGATCTGCCTTTGGCTTTAAGACCTTGTTTCAGTTTATCCATGGCATTCTTCGCCTCTTGTTTTATTTCATCCAAAGCTGTATTTTTCTCTTGATTCATTTCATCCAACGCCTTCGTTTCCTCTTGTTTGATTTCACCCAAAGCCTTCTGTTCTTCTTGTTTCATTTCATCCAAAGCCTTCTCACTTTCCTGACTCCTTGCCTTCAAATCCTGATTCGCTTTTTCCTTTTCATCCAAAGCCTCCTTCATGATTGCCTCTGCTTGTTTCAATTTCTCATCCTCCAATTGACGTTCCTCATTTAATTGCTGATCCTCCGTTTCAGACACCACTTCGCTTTGCCTTTCTATTTGTATCGCCAGGTCCTTTTGTTGTGCTCCTGCCATCTCCTCTTCTTTGAGTATTTTCTCCACAATTGCCTGCTCTTGAGCCTTTTCAATCTCACTTTCCTTATCAACGTTTGTTTGACTACGTTGCATTTCCGCCAGGGTCTTTTCCTGCATTTGTTGAGCCATGGCATCCAGATGTGCCTGTTGCATAGCTTCGGATGCTGTCATTGAGTTATCTGTCTCCGTTTTAGTCTTCGTTATAGTCACAACAATGTCTTTTGCTTGGTTCTTGTTTGCTTTTGTGTTGTCCTGCAGTTTCTCATCAGTAGCTGCAACAATAACTTCGTCCACTTGGGATTGGGGATTCTCAAATACTTCCTTCGTTTTTATCGAGTCGGCAATATTTGGATTGGGTGATTCATTCACTACAACTTCAACAAGTTTTACTTTTTCGGAAGGTGAGAGTGACTTCGCTTGTTGGGATTGTGATTGTGGGACTTCTACAAAAATAGCTTTCGCTGGAGAGGCGGACTGTTTCACGATAATAGGTCTTGTGTTCGCTGATTGTGAAAGCGCGTCAAATGAAAGGATAGGTGCTCCGCCATGGATGGTCGGCTGTGATGAGAACACATTGTTGTTGGGTAATACGAACACCACTGGATTGTTGAAAGATGATGCTGGCTGGGTAAGCACAGGTTGTTGTCCTGGGAAAATTTCAAAATACAATTAATTTACTGCTAAAAATAAGGTACGAATACGAAGGCGTTTTCCGTTTTAAATATAAATAAATATATGTATTCTTACGCATCGACGATGCTGGATGCTGCGAACTTAAAAGACTAAGACTGAGAAGTGGTGATGATGCTCTCCCTTCAACAACACCTTCGCCATGCTGTGGTTGTGGTTGAGGCGGTTGGTACATATCCACAGGATAAGGTTCTTGATATAGAGGCCTGGGTCCTGGTGGTGGGGGACCGTACATGAATGCTTGAGGATATTGCTGGTGCAATGCCTGGGCATATGACATGGTCTGCACATGCTGGAGCATCTGCACTGGATCTGTCATTGCGTGGCCTCCGTAGTCGCCACCTCCACCAGCACGGTAGTATAATCCACTGTAATCTCCACCTCCTGAGCTATGGTCTCCGCCAGAACCATACTGGAAGTATTCAGGCCAAAAATAGGAAAGAAAGCTTTGGTGGCCACCGGATTTATCTTAAAATACAATGGGAAAAGAGGGTAACATCTTCATTATCACAATATTTACAATTTAAGATTTTCGTACCTCCTCCTCCAGGGGCATCCATTCCGTAATCACTGTCAGAGTAACGCTCTGGAATCCATCGTCTGAAAATTAAATAAAAATTCTCGGTAAAAAAATAATCAGTTGAATGGATATCCGAACCGTTGTTTTCTTACTTTTCTCGTTTTCCTGGAGCACACTTCACGCCACAAATTAATGCTGAAAGCAGAAGTACAGAAGCGCCAGATATCCTCATTTTGTCGCACTACACTACAAGTTGTAATTATGCATGGGAACTTTTGCAATTCCAATTTTTGAGACCAATTAAACAAACCCTGGTTGAAGTGCAAAGCAGAAATGAATTTGAACTAATTCTCTAGACCATATAGCAGAAATGAATAGCTTGAAATTCAATCATTGCATAGGAATTTTGTTTTCCTTACAATTACAAGCGTCATCATTAAAATATTATTTGCTGAACGCATCTCTTCACAATTTAAACATCCTTCGATTTGTCTCAAGCAAAGTTTTAAGTACGCCCTAAATATTTTATATAGAGCAACCGTCCTTTCCCAATTTGCAAAGCTGTCTTTTAAATATCCAGTGTCCGTGTTTACAATGGCCGTTTCTTTTCTTACCACGAAACATTATTAGCACTTTAGCACGACAGTTCCAAATTGTAGGAATTAATTTTGCATACAACTCGTTCATTGAGATTGTCCGGTTTTCTCCTGATCTCCACTGAATATTGTAACGAAGTAATAATTGTTTAGTAATCATGTCGCTAATAAAAAATAAAATAGACTCAGGCCTATAAGTAGCGAGCAGAGCAATTAAAAATATACGGTGTGTATGTAAAGTGTTTTAAAAAATTGCACACGTATAACCATGACATTGTGCCACCTCATCGAAATTAAATGGATTAAGAAATAAGAATAACCAATCGACCCAATTTGGTTTTAATTCAGTCATAGTCATAGTTTAACGATGTTTAGACCATCATACTTTAGTTTCATAGTTTCTTTCATAAATGTTTGCACATGCCTACATGTGCATTTACAATACTTGAACTGATTGTGAATATATTATCAAATGGAAAAATGCATTCATTAATAATTTGAATCGTTGAAATCCTCTCAATCAATGAAAGTTGGTCGGGTCGGTTCGTTCAGTTTGCACACGTAAATAGGTAACTACGCATTCATTCATTCTGATGTCCGGTTGCAAATGCAAAGTTGATATGAGAAAATGTAAAGTAGTTACTAAAGCATTGTTGAATGCCATCCTACGAAAGCAAATTTTAACCGTAACCAGCTCAAACTTCTGTACATAATTTGAAGGTCTTTCAAATTGGTGGACATGCGATTTTATCAAATATTGATGATGTCAGTTTTTTAATATCATTCCAAGATGAATGTTTTGGATTGGATAAATAATTCCTTATAATGGATTTAACCTTTCCTTGCTAGAGCTGCATGTCTGATTTGAGGCAGCATAAAAATTTATTTTTTGGTCTTGACTTGAGACATTAAATATTGCCATTTATAAGAATATGAAATTATGTGAATTTTTGTAACCTGATGCTTCACATGACGACTCACGAAGAAACGAATCGCATAAGTTTAGTGAATCATCATTTTAGTAATTCTGCAACTTCAGTAGTGTACATCATAAATACTTATTTTTAATTGTTTTCGATAAACGGATTAGTTAGGTCATTAATAATGGGATAAAGAGCTTCTCTTAGTTTTCGTATGGAATTTGCCAGAAATCCTCTGGAATTTCGCAACCCTACTTGATTACGTCATCATAACCACCATTGACATTCGACATTGGATCATCTTACCAGACATGAGTATCTACTTACGCCATTCCATGTCTCCAAATAATCATAAAAAGTAAATAAATAGTTTTCGGATGATAAGTAATTGGCAATTAATCTAATTGTAACGCATTGAACATGAATTATTCATTGTTGAAGCAGACGCATTTCATTTTAGTTCAACGACCTAACAGATTTGTAGTCTGTGTCACAGTCACACGCTTACTTGATTTCGAAAGACGTTAATGTTTTAAATGTTAAGGAATTCAAAAAATAAATTCGAAATGGGACAAATGCGAAGCAGCAGCTTTCCACTTTCTTTTTCTGTCCATAGTCCACTCCAGTCCAGTCATGTTTTTGGTATCTATATTAATGTAGTTGGTTGAGCCATATTAATGCCTTCGAAGCATCGTAGAAACCATGAATTTCCCTCTCCTTTTCTGACATACCTACTCCATCCACGCCACTCATTGTTGAATGTTTAGAATGAATTGATGAGATTTATGAAAACGAGGTTTCCAGTGCCAAACCAACATTTTTTTATTACAGGAACTGGTGCAATAATATAAAAACAATGCATGCATGATTGAACAGACGCACAATATGTATCTACGTGCAATAAAAGTCAATTATTAATGCCCACCCAACGGTTCATTTTTGTACGAAATTAGAACATTAGCGAGCAACAGTGTCCTTCCAAACCTTCAAACTGCGACATCAAATCAGTTTTGTTTTCCCGTGATTTATCATATTATTCTTCATGTCTTTCAGTAGTTGACATTTAACAAGATGAAGTCATTTGAGAAGAAATTATTTGCCATTATTATTGGCATCATTGCCACGACAGTGCATCAGGTTTAAAAAAAACTACTTCTCTTTTTATTTTTTGAATCTGGAAAGGTTTTCTTAAACATCCTAATTATTAATTTTGTTCATTCGTTTGTAATGTTAAAGAGTTGGACTTTAGAAGATGAATACGCCGATGATGATATCGATCTCTACGAATTTTCAACCCTTCGTCCATTTAACTCCTTGACTCCAGAGGAAAGGGTTTTGGCAGACGAGGCCAGGGCTCATATTGCAAAAACCATTGAAAAGAATCTAATTCGTGTAAGTTTAATATTAAAAAATGCATTTTCCTGTCAAGCATTTCAACTTTTTTTAAACTTTTTTTTTGCTAATGTAGCTTTTGACGATTGCAAGTACACAAAACGCAAGACAACCAAGACAAGATGAGGATGATGATGATGTCACACCAAATCCAAATGTTCTACCTCAAGTAGCACAAATTTTAGGTACATATTGATTTGCGAATCTTATATGTAAAATTAATTTTTTTAATGAATGAATCTTTATATTAAGGTGCCATCTTTTCCGGAAGTTTAAACATTTCTCGAGTGGTTGACCAAACTTTTGGTCTCGTTCCTAATGTCGTACGAAACCAAGTTGGTGGCTTAGTGAAACTCCTCACCGGCTCAAACATGACTGCAACGGCTACAAACGCTGCTGCAGCAGGTTCAAGTACAAAGGCGCCTTCAACATCAGTTACTACACAAGCCGCTCCAACTGAGATACCTACTACATCCGCCCCCAAACCCCAAAGAACGAAAGTGAGGACACGATCCACCACAACGGCCGCCCCACCCCCAGTTGAGGAGCCAACCACCCTTGAAGCGGAAATCGAAGTTGTAGAAGTGTCAACGACGACATCCAAACCAACCGCTGCCCCAGCACCTCCCGCACCTCTTGAAGCGGCGCCTCTAGCACCAGCTGCTATTGAGGAGATTGCACTGAATCTGAATAAACTGCAAGGAAATAATACATCCAGATTCCGGTACCGAATCAGAAATAGAAATAAGTCATCAACCACAACACCAAGGTCCACCTCGCTCGTGGAGGATGACGAAATCGAAAAATTGGAAGACGAACTGATTCGCATAGGCAAGGAATATGAACCATATATGCAGGACAGGGATCCAAGATTTATTGCTGAAGCATTTCAAAGGGTTTTCGGCCGAATGGATTTCAACTCCACACAAATTACTAAAGCCGTTCCAAGCATTTTCAAAGGAGCACGACAAGCTCTTGTTGTCCTAGATACTCTCGGTATTTTGGATGCTAACGATCTTCTCGATGAATTGGGCTTACCAAATGTTGAAGAAGCAGAGGAATAAAGTAGATAAAAAAAAGTATGGACAAATGACAATGAAAAAAGAAATGAGGACAATGTAATGTGAATATTCACATCTACCTCTGTTCACCATACTTTCATGCGTACAACTTATTTTTTATACTTATGAATTAATTTATGAAGCTTTGAAAAAATCATGCTGTTGTTAACATTGCCATGGAATAAAGAAAGATGCTATAGTTCGGCGTTCTCTCTTTTACAAAAAAAAAACAAGATTAGTAAAACTATTTCATTCAAAATTCATGTTCCCAGTTTCCATATCACTTACTACATCAGGATTAAAGATAAAAATGTCTAGACTAACGATTTCAGTTTGTTTAATCTTGGTTTGTAATGTCGTCACTTCCGAAATAACATTCATTTACCATTGCCATTATTGCTTCAGGAAAAAAAAGCCGTCGTATGGCGTGATGCAAAAGTTGAAAGTGAATAAAGGATTAAAATATTTTTTTTATTAGGATTGGAAGCTTCAAATTGCTGAATTGCATAATTTTTTATCAAGCAAAGAAATGGTCATGCTAATTTAGATAAACGAATTTTGAACTCAACTGATGGAATTTAATGCTGTGGAATGTGTTTTATATCCTTTTTCTTGTCTGCAAGAGAAAAATAAAATACAGATCGGATGTTGCATGGGGCATTCCGTAACTACTTTTTTCGGAATCCAATCCAGAATATTAATTAGTTAAAATAAGTAAGTTCCATCCAGATGCGCGTACATTTTTATTGATATGTGGTCCATTGAATGGAAATATGGATGGATACGATGATGATGATGCTTCTCATTAATAATTCATATGGGTTTGAATTAGCATTATAGAAAGGCGGTCATAAAGTTTCTGGGTAAAATAATTTTGCGAATTATCCTATCCATCCATGCTGCACAAAGCAAGGTTTGACCAAATAAGATTGATCACAAATATAGATAACGTAACTATACAATTGACATTGCAATGATGAATTAGGCGAAATAATAGCTTTCAAGCTGAGTTGACTATCAAGATAAAAGTCCTATGAAATCCCTACTTTTCGACTGGAGGAACAGGACAACAAATGACTATCATCAAATGAAGGAAAAACCGCTTCCCATACCCATAACCCAAAATGCCTACTACACTTCATTTTTTTACGTTCCCAAAAATTTACTGATTAATATTGATGTGCTTTCCATCAAACTGATTGTGAGAAAATTATACGACCACTCCTAATAATTTCACTTTCTAGGCGCAGTTTGCCATAGCTGCGTCATCTTTATTTCCCATATTGCCCCATTAGTTTCAGAGATGAAAAATACGTTGGAAAGAACATGGAGGACAAGAAGTTTTCCTGACTTCACCTTCCACAATTATTTCCTTGTTCCATTACTCCTGTACCTACTCAATTTTGGTGCTTATTCAACGGCACAAAATCTCCAAGTGCAAGTAAATAAAACAAGAACTGAGCCTCAATATTTGGACCTGGTCGAAAATAAACTCGTTTCCGTTGACTTTAACAAAAATCAAAATGTAAAATTAGATTTCTTTTCTAAAAATCTTCTCATTGAAGCAGAAAATTCACAACAAATAATTTTAACTGGGAAGGAAAAATGTGTATTTTGCAGTTGGAACATGAAGTTGGACAGGAATCAAATAATAGTCCAGTCGAACGAATCTTAATCAGAAGGAAGCGTCAGGATGATGGAGATGACGATGGTGATGACGGTGATGCAGGCGCCGCTGCAGGTGCAGGCGCAGCGGCAGCTGTTATACCAAATCGACCAACGATTCCTCCACAAATTGGACTTTTCCCACAAGTCGCAAATCTCGTGCGAGTATTATTTGGTGGGAATGGGCAACAAGTCAATTTTACAAATTTCGTTGGATCTGCAACAAAACTCCTACCTCGACCTATCGGAAACCAAGTGTTGGGAATAGTAAAGACTTTCGCGAATGAGAATAATCCTATTGCCAATCCGGCATTAATGGCTTTCAACACCCTTCAAGGACAATTAACTGGTTCAGTTTAAAACTTTTGCAACGCAGCTATATTTACATAATTAATTATTTTTAAATATTCGCCAACCTTTCGTTTTCAGGCCAACCACCTATAAATTTTAATCTAGAGTCAAACGCGCCTTCTTTAACTCAGGAACAGGTTAGAAAAAGGTCGTTACTTTTTTATTTGGTTGAATTTCTCCCTGTTTTCCTCAGATAATTTTTTCTATTGAAGATCTTGGCGCTCGGGCTACCCCCTCAAAGTGGCTTGAATCCAGGGAGTCAAAATCAAAACCTTAACGGTTTAACTGCTAACGGAATAACTCCAGAACAGGTGGGTTTTCTCCAAATCAGAACAATAATTTATTTGATGCTTTTGACTAGGATATAATTTTGTTTTTAAAAATTATTTTTTTAGCTACTCGCCCTAGGACTGCCGGTGCCTGGTGGAAGTGGTTTGAACGGGAAACCGTCGAATGGACAGAATCAAAACGGCTTGGAAGCCAATGGAATAACTCAAGAGCAGGTACACTGTATTATTTCATGCTGACCACCGATTTGGTTAATCAAGCAATATATTTTATTTCAGTTACTCGCTCTGGGACTGCCAGTTCCTGGAGGCGGTGGATCTAATGGAAAGCCAAATTCAAATGGACAGAATCAAAATATCAACGGTTTAGAAGCCAACGGAATAACTCAAGAGCAAGTAATTTGTTTGCCTATGACGGTCTCAATTTTAATGATTTGTAAAAATGTGGTAAATTTTTCTAGTTACTTGCCCTTGGAATTCCAATACATGGCGGTAGCGGAGGGGGGTTCAATGGCCGCCCATCAAATTCAAATGGACAAAATCGTTTACCGCGATCCACAACACCCGCTGTAGATATTTTCCAGGGCATTCCAGGAGGACTTACTGCTGCCGACATTCAGGCGTTACAAGCTCTCGGAGTTCCAGATCTCGAGCAACTTCTAGCAGCAGCATCAGTAACACAACCCCCACCTCAAAGGTCAACAAGGAAGCCGAGACCGCAGTACACGGTTAATAAGCAACCCAATCCACAAAGACAACAATCCAATCAATTTCAGAATTTGCAGAATCCCAACCTCTTTGGTCAACAACAGCAACACCAACAACAGCAGCAGCAACAAATTCAGGAAAATTCTAATCGTTTTCAAAATCAGGAACTCGCATTCCCCCCGACACCATCACCAAATTATTTGCCCACGTATGTGAAAACTAGGAATCCCCAGTTTTCTAATTCGGAGAAGGATGTTTTACCATCGAACTTGAATCCAAATCACCAATCCATATCTCAACTGCAAGCACAGCAGCAGCAGCAACAAAATCAACCTCCGAAATACCAAGGAACGCCAGCCTCTCCTTTAAACCAGCCACCAAATTTCCCTCCCCAAGCCCCAAATAATTATGGACAACAATTACAACAACAACAATTGCAAAATCAAAATAATTTCCAACAACAACCAAACGGTGGTGTAGGTGGAGCAGCATTTACGCCACAACAACTTCAACAAATCCAACAACATCTTCTGCAAAATGGTGGCCTAGGATTAAGACCCCTCCAACAACCGACAACCCGAGCAACCACATTATCTCCGCTACAACACTTACAAAATCTTTTGAGGCCACCACCCCGACCAACGGTTGCAACGACTACGGGAAATCCTGGAGATGAGGATGAATCAGAAGAAGATGAAATTGAAGGTTTTCCTGATGAGTTTAGGAAGGAGAGAAAACCAAACTTGTCTGACTAAATTGCTGTGGCGATATGCAAAGAAATGAGTGATTTTTCAATGTACAATTTAAAATGCTGTTCTTATGAAAAAAATGAAGTCTCCCAGTCCCACATCTGTCTCGCACTACATACTTAAATGTACAATCTTCTTGAAATTAAATGACTTTTTAAACAGCAAAGTAATTTGACACGTATTTTATTGAATTAAAAAAGATCACAACTTATTCATTCACGCCTTTACTTTAATTGAATTATTCTTCGCCCTCTCTTGGCTGCAGTTTGACTACACATCGGTTTTTGTCATTTTTAATAAAACTGTTTCTGACTCGATCAATTGATAAAACATAATTATTTATAGTACAGTTTAAAAGGAAAAAAATTGTCAATTTTGATTTGGTTGTTATGGACAATATGATCATAATTTTTTTTACCTCATGCATCATAGTAATCATAGTCGTACACTCGAGCTTTTCATATAAATTTATCGTAAACATTTTAAAATTAAAATATATTCTTTTAGTCAACGAAATTTGACTGAATTGATTCTATTGTTTTTGCATGGTCAAGAAATTAAAATAAAATTGAATATTGATTGTTCTAAAAGTTTTACAAGGAATTGATACAATTTTTTTATGTTTATTCCCACGAGGGTATTTCTTACACCTATTCTGCTGCTCTTTGTTCATCGAGACAGACGGTACGAACAATGGCCTCAGTGACCCTGTATGGATCGCAGTTTGAAGATGGGCGGCGATCCTCCAAGTAGCCCTTGCGCTCTTCAGCAACGGAGCGTGGAATACGGATACTGCAGCCACGGTTGGCGACTCCTAAAACATTTCAAAATAATTTGTTTTAAATTGCTTAAAAATTATATCTATAATTCATTAATATAGTCATGTCATATACCGGCAGAGAAATCGTGGATGGAAGATGTCTCGTGGTGCCCAGTGAGACGACGCTCATTGTCTCTGCCCTCCTTCGGGTCGTAAGTCTTGATGTGGTGGATGTGTTGACGAGATAACTTGTCAATGGCTTTCTCAATCTCAATAATACCATCATCATCTCTCATTGCCTGAAAATGAAGTTAAAATATGTTTAACCTTTGTGAATGACAGTCTAACATGTCAAAAGTTTTGCAAACAATATCGTCAATTACTTTAGTAGAGAAATTGGTGTGGCAACCAGCACCGTTCCAATCACCAGGGATAGGCTTAGGATCGAGTGAAATGACAACTCCAAATTCTTCAGCAACTCTATGCAAAATATATCTGGAGATCCAGAGGTCATCTCCCATCAAAATACCTGCATAGTAGATTAATGAAGTTGATCATGAAATCAATGTCGATACAACTCAAAACTTTTTGAGTGACGAAAACTGATATGCATGAGTGTCTGTAATACGATAATTCGTGGAAGATTAGCCATTTTCAATTACTCCCTAATGAAATGGAAGCGAAACATGGAAATTATTTTGCTTGTTACTTTTTTCTTTGTCTTGAACTGCGCATGAAAAAGCGGACTTGAAAATTCGACTTTATGACTTCATGACATTTCAAAGCAAAATATATACCTATGCAATGTAATCAAACCAATGACGTTTCTACAAAACATTAATTTTGAGACAGAAAAAAATCTTTGAAAAATTATGAAAAAATTAGGCAGACTACGCAAGCTGAAAAACAACGCTTAATTTCACTACACTAAAATTTGTCAAAAATAATTTCCTTACCTTTAAGGTCTCTAAAGCACAGAACTTAAAAAACCTAATGCCGAATAAAAAAATTTTCACAAGTCTAACTGAAAGGAATCTGAACGCAACGACAGCTCAAATAGATCTGAAAAAGAAATATGAACGAACAAATCTGTTACATGGAGGGAACAACTAAAAATAATGAAGGGCTCCCGCCCAAAAAAAGTTAAATGAAGATGGACTCGAATGAACTTGACTTTCCAAAGTTTAATATTTAAAAAAAGCAAATGAAATCTCAAAAGAATGAAAGAAAAGACTCAGACAACTCAGAGTCAGAGACTGTGGTTGTTCGTGGTTCTTTGTCGCGTCCCTCGTTTGTGGTCTCGACTCGACTCGACAACGGAGTTTTGGGGAATGACGAAAGAAGTAATTGCAAATCCTATATACTTATCCTTACGATTTCGTCGTCCTCTCCAAGTTTAGTTTTAAAGAAGTGAAATATACCATTTGCATAATTTCAAAGAAAAGACGAGGATATAATCGGCACATAATAAGGAAAGTCAATAACGCAGAAAAACATAAATAAAATTACGTAGTAATATGCAAGTAAGTACGGGACAAAGAATGGAACTACGAAACATAACGTGAAGAAATATGATTTCGTTATACTTAACTTATATCGCCATATATAGTCAATCTTGCTCCATCTTAAGTTGCGTTTATTATTGGTTCATATAGTTAGGTACAAAATATGCATAAACCGCTGCTCATCTGCCACTTGCCACCATAAAAATTAAGGAGGATGATGCTCTTAAGGATTAGGACAATGAAAATGTTGAAATGACGGAGGTTTCTTCTCCAAGGTCTAACACTTCCGAAGAAGAAATCATTAGTATTGCACGTGAACATTACTGACTGACTTATTTACTAACCATGAAAATGGTACATGCTTAAATAGCGTGTCATCATGAATGATGTAAAATTGTAAATCAAGCTTAAAATTAGTAATTACCTCATTGTCGTTAAACAAAGTTCCAAATAATATGTAGCATTCTAACAAAGTAAGTATTATTGTAACTTGGAAAAATTTAATGAGTAAGGTTTATTTATGCAAACTTATTGTAATATCCTTACATTAGTAAATCTTCAGGAGGGAAACATTAATGGATATCGTATTAATAAAAATATGACATTGAGAAAACGGACATTGGACAAAGGATACGAATTCATTTGGGTGATTTTTTAAAAAATCCGGCAAAGAAGAGCATACGTCAAATTTGTCATTAGTCATTACAAATTCTTCACGCATAATTCGTACAATTAGTTAAGAATTGATGCGGATTCCCTTTGAAAAGAGTTTTTGAAATTCGTAAAGGTCATTCTGTTGATTGGCCAATTTTTATGAGGACCTATTTAATTCAGGTCGCAGCTTAAGAAATATCCGGATTGAATTCCGCTAGCCATGCTAATAATATTAACTGGTCGATAATTGTATTTAGCTAATCAGCTTACACTTAGGTACATTGTACATAAAAAGTTGTTTTGCAAGAATTCCGGGAATGCTCCGTTAATTAATACATAAAGTTTATAAACAACTGTTTAGATAATGAAATTACATAGCAAACTCGATCTAAAGAGTTTCCTGGACGAGTGGAATCCTCAAAACTATTATGACATAAGGAGAGGACAACTATTTAAATAAGATTCCATAACAATTTGACAAACAAACCCTTTGTTTGAGGCCGGCCGTTTCCTTTTATCTTTAAATTAAATGTGGGACGTGCATTATGATCTAATGCCATGATAATTTTTAAAGGGTCGTCCTCGTCCTTACGATTTGGCAGACAGACACGGAGACAGCGGATGTTTCTAATCACGGGCATTGTAATTTGTACCAGGAAACGCTGGCATAAAATAAATTACGGGATGAAATGCGATGACGATTCCTTTTTTCAAAGCGAGTAGGTGTACAGATTTCTTCCCTTCCTAATTACAAAAGATGAGCCGCGATATTCCGGATGGCAATAAAGAATTTTTTTCTCGTTTAACTTTACATGAATTAAATCAGTTTTTGCATGTGTAGTAGAGCAG
>JAHZMX010003886.1:0-14813 GCA_027743895.1 Seira musarum
TGTTAATTGAACATTTTTTAACCAATTTATTAATGAACAACAAAACTGCGATCTCAATAACCTAAAAAATAAGCGGGTTTTTACTTCAAGTTAAATATTGGTCTTATAACGGCCCAAACAATCACTCAGCATCAGTCCAGTCACATTTTCTTGCTCAATATAGACTAAATTACCTAGATGGTTCTTTTAATTCCACCCCGGTTGACTTCCTCGTGCGGAAATGGCCTGAACTAAAAATTATGCACTCATTTGTGGACAGTGAAATTTGGCCAGTTTTGGTAAATGTTCTCGTACTAGATACCCCACTGACTTTGAAGTCTGATATTTACGGTAGAAACTCGCAACATTTACGCCTACAATGTGGCAAAAAATCAGGAAGATCGGTGCTTCCTATCAAAAGTTAGAGCACAAGCAAGAAATATGCACTTATTTGTGGACAGGGTTTATTACTAATGTCATTAGGGCAAAGAATATATGCTTAAGATTTGAAATTTTGATAGATTTTGAACTACTTCGATTTTTTCGATGAAAGTTACGAAAAAATTAAAGAAAAGCATTCGTATTTGTGAAAATGACTGATATACTTTGTTCGAAGTAAATTCCTCTGACATACTTAAAACTGAATAACGCATGAAAATATTCTGCTGGATAGTGAGTTCGTTTTTATGATTTTCTGGAAGAAGCGTGGGCAAGAGACCTTGCCCCACAAAGAGCGCAATCCTTAAAAGGGAAGTCTGATCGGAATGAGTTCATGTCGCACTCTTATTCACCCGTCTCCCGTAAAATGGTAACAAGAAATGCGGGAGTCCATTGATTGCGCCACACTTCCTTGGAAATACTTGAATTTGATTTCTGTAAGCTTTTGAAAATAACGTAAAATATTTGAAAAACCAGATCAGCATCCGCTGTTAAATGGTTGGTCAGTTCAAGTAAATTCATTTTGATAATGGGATTTTCTCCAGAATATCATTAAGACGAGTGGACGGTGAGACTAAAAGTAAACAAAAGTACTGCTCCAAACTGATGGATTTGGAAAAAACAGAGGAAAGACCTTCAAACCGACGAGTATAGGTACACAGTAGTTCGCCATTTTTGGTGGGCGCTTAAAAATGTATGTCAAGTTACGTCGCAAACAAAATTTAAAAAGTGGCGTGGGATAGAATGTGCTCGATTCTGTTCGTTTTTTGAGGTGAATTAATTTTTCCTAGTTCGACTTTTTTTTAAACCGAATTATAATTAGTAGAATACTGGAGCCTGAAATCCGCATTTAGGAAAAGCTATAACAAGCTATACAGCCTATGTCACTAATTTATTTAGGAGTTTCATTTAATAAACGGATTTCCAGGTAAGTGAACCGTGCAAAGGATGGGCTTTTTAGCACAATCGGAATTGTGATGACAGCAGGAAATCCTGGGATTATTTATGTTTGCTCTTATCATATACAAATGCCATATGGCCTGAACATCAAATTTATCATCTGCCTTTCTCTGGAAACCGAGAACAAGGCTGCTTTGCCCAAGTGCTTCGTAGATGCGAAGTTTTTATAAAACTTATTTTATTTATATTTTCCAACAAACAAAATAATCTTTTAAGTCAAAGCTTATAGATTAATTACATTTCGCGAAATGAACAGCGTTTTTATTCTTTGAATTCTGGCTTTACTTATGAATTTTTTTAATGAAGAGATATCTAGAACCATTTGTTTGATCTTCACAGACATGTAATCATATTGAATTGTGCAGGTGTGTTGGTGTTTCCACTCTATAACGGGTTTGTAAACTGATTAGCTAACTGTTCTTAGTTATATTTTATAGATCAGAGCAGTTACGTACATACCCTGTGGGCGCGATACCCTAATAACTCCATTGCTTTGGCAAGCTCTTGACAAAAGGTCAAAATTTGTCGGTGATGCATTCAAAAAGATTTTCATTGTTTCCTCAATTCTACGAAATGCTGGCCTGTTTATTTTAACTCTAGCATCATAAATAATTTTGAATCGAGCAAGTAAGTTCTAACGCTTTTTTGCGATTATGTGTAACTCCTGTAAATGGGAACAATGTAATCTGCAAAGAAAGCTTTATAATATATCTATAAAGTATGTTAGGGCTGTCTGATAAGCACCCCTAAGCATTGTGTCTAAAATAGGAGGTCTCAATTTTGCTTGAAAAAGAACTCCCACAAAAATTTATCGGTTAGGCTGTAGTAACAACTAATTATTACTCTCTGGGAAGGCCACTATATATTCTCACTCGCTTTGGATTAGCCTTTTCTAAATGATGGATGCCCTTTCCGCTTCTGGTGATTGGAATAATTCGAGTAAGCGATATGTTCCGTTGCTACTTTTGAGTCTACAGGTAAGTCAAGGAGGACTTTATAAGTCAGAGTCATATGAAAAAGCCTAGTCAAACGCTATAGGTTGTGAAAGTACAGGCATATGCTCATTCAATCCAAACTAGTGCCGTTTGTGTACATGTAGTATTTAAAACTGCTGTTTCACGCATCAGCCCAAAGCTATAGTCACCTCATATTATTTTCCTTGGTCGAAATTAAGTCAATTTCCACAAAACGGGATAAGAGAGAAGATGCAGTTCACTTTGATGAAGGGTAGCATGAATCTCACTCGGCGATTCATCAAACAAAAACAAACAACATTTCCCTACAAAATATGTAAACTTGAACAAACGTGTTGGTTCAAAGTAATACTTACTTAAGACGTAGGTTTTTTTGTTTATGCGGCTTTTATGATGTCTAAAGTGGGTTTAAACATGTCAACAATGCGACAAGCTTTTTGTAAAAGCTCTGGAAGCGTGCTTTTATGACATTTTTGTGTCTTCTGTCAAACAAGCTGGAAGGAATGATGGCTTTTCTCAAATGTCTGAGAATACAAATATGCGTTTAATCATTAAAGAAAACTTTGGAGGATGCTAGTAGTTCATGCTATGTACGTCATTTTTAATGTTCACCTTCCATCTCCCCGTAGTCTATTTATTCATAATAGTGCTTTGAATTAAATTCTTACCTGAACTTTGCCTCTGATGAAACACGGCCATTTCATGTTGACACCGCCTTAAAAATATTTGTTCATAGTTGCCCACTCTAATGATGCTGTGGAAAGGGAGGATACGCCGGACGTTTTCTACCCACTACAATACAGTCAAGGCCAGCTGTTGTTTAACAGCTGGTTGGGCTATTGTTGTTGAAGAACGCGTTCTCAAAGTTTTTGGAAATGATGGAAAGGGAAAGTACAAGCTCCTTGCTGGTCTTCTCCTTGGAGTTTCCTCATCTGCTTTCACAATTAAAAAGGTAATGAAGACTAGGACCGTAAAGCTAGCTGCCACTATTAGTTGATCACCCTAATTTTTACAACCCACCATCACCTCCTTGAATTTTAGTTGTTTGGGTTCCTAAAATTTGGCAAGAATTAAATGAAACATTTAAAACCCACACTTTGGTTCAAAGTCATATTTTACGCTTGTCCCATACTTTCGTGTTTAACGCTATTTGCTCATAAACGTCCTGCTTGTGATTTTAGTTATTTTACTTTTTATGATGATTGCCTTACGAACACCAAAAAGCAGTGCTGATTAGTGGCATACACCCTTCTTAAACTAATGATAAGTTTTTTTTTGAAGTACTGAGGAAAGGGAGTTTTTACATTACATTACACAATGTTAATAAAAAAACCATGTCTTAAGCGTGGCATTTGCAGTTGCCTCATGATTTAAGGAAAAACGTTCCATGGAGTTTTGAATATCACGGAAATGACCAACCTGATAAACTCATTTTCATAATAATAACCATCATAGAATTGGTTACTAACAACTGAGTGCATAATTTGAAAATGAAGCATAATTGACGATTTTAGAGCCTTTGCTAACCATTGTCTTTTAAGGAAAACGGAAATTTATTTTTTTTCCGAATGTTTAACCCATTCTTACCAGGAAGGTGTCAGTTTAGTATATCGAAATGGGAGAGCTAAACCGTTGTATAATATGTATTTTTTAACGACATTTACGATACGAATAAGCTTATTCCCGAATAACGACATTTACATGCACTTATCGGCAATTTTTTAAACCGCGCGCTTTAAATCAATGGCAAGCATTATGTCCAATGTTATTCCCCCTGGCGTTCATGTTAGCGCTTGCTAGTGCATTCGCCGAGCAACTCAAGATAGGGGAAAGCAGGTAACTTTTACAGACACAAGCTTATGATCACAAAGCCCAGGGAAAATGAAAGACGAATGCGATTGACTTGTGTTAGACTACATATTTATGCATAAACAAAGTATTGCATCGAATTCAAACAAATTCATGAATCAATTGATGAATAATTCTTACATTATTTACTTAAATAAGAAATGTTCTATATTTAAAATTCCAACTGGAAACATCACATGAAACTAATTATTTTTAAAGGTGAAATACGGCCCTGTCTGACATTCATGGAATAGAATTCTAAAATGATCAAAGCAACAAAGCGTTTTATTACTCCGATTACATTTTATAAAGCAATTATTTGTACAAGGACGCAATGAGAAAAGAACTGTGACCTAATGCTTGCCTTTGATTTAAAGCGCACGGTTTGAAAATTGCCGATAAGTGCATGTAAATGTCGTTATTCGGGAATAAGTTTATTCGTATCGTAAATATCGTTAAAAAATACATATTAATTCAACGGTTTTGCTGCCGAATTTTGATATACTAAACTGAGGCCTTCCTGGTTAGTATTTGTTGCTAACAAAATATCCAAATAGAAACTGTGAAGTTTAATATCTATAGCCTAGGCATTTTATTTTGCCTAAAAATAAATAGCTGCTTTATCCTTTTTCGACACAAGAAATTATAAATTCATCTGAACTAATAACACTTGACGTGTATGGACTGTAGTAGTACGGATTGCATTTCCAAAAGACTCAAAAAATGGCTTCAACAAGGTGAAGTTTTTACCTTCTGCACTGCCAAAAACGAAAGGTGAAGGGAATTATTTTCAAAAATCTTTGCTGCTGTTTGTTTATTCGGCTGCTTTCAAGAGTTTCATTAAAGGAGATCGTGATTGTTAATATTAATACCTTATATTGATTGACGTCGTTGCAAACATAGTAAAACGTCTTGTTAAAAAAATACAATTAGTGTCATGATTTTAATTACATGAGATGACGTACGAAGAATTGAAGAAAAAAATTAATCATCATCGTAAGACGTTTAAAGTTCGAAACTCTAGAGAAGCCAAGTTAGTCTTATTTCCTGCTTCTAAGAAATGCAAACACAGGCTTTCAAAGGACTTGAAATTTATTAGTTTTTATCAATGTAAATTCAGTAACAACATTGAAAAACTTCTACTGTGTAAATTATTCGTACAAAATATTATTTGATGCCCTCCCGTTTATTACTAGGAGATCAAAAAGGAAATCGATCCTGGAGATGTGCATACTAAAACTAATCATGATACAATTTGTTTTATATTTTGCGATGGAAAAATGAAATGTTGAAAGAAAAAAGGTTTGGAGTTAAAATTCAAGTCTCTAAACTAATGCGATTTGTCAGTATGTCAAGCGAAAAGTTGGCGATATTAATGAAAATGCTTCCAGCGTTGAAAGCATCCATGCTTTTGTTAAATGAAATTCGAATTCGTGTGAAATGGGTGATATCGTCTGTTTAGCTTTTAACGTGAAACCTTTGCCCTGCTTACAGCATGAGATCAATGGCTTTCGGGAAAATTCATTTTTAAAGCAATGCTTTTAATACACTTCATTCAAAATTTCCTGGAGGAACAATTTAATTAAGAACCTTGATCAAACGTGAAAAGAAGCTGTCGCAATAAGGCTCTTCTACGAAGTGCTTGGAAGAGAAAATCAATCACTGGCTTTATTATTTGTGAGAATAGTTAGACCCCGAACCCCGCTTGCTAGCAGTAAGCCCTATCTAGGAAGGACGAATGACGCAAGTTTTCCTTCATTAGCTTTCTAATAAAGTCAGTTTAATAATTTTGATCAATGAAGCGAATAGAACGACCAGATCATGGCAAAAGTCATATTAATCAAATTTATTCACCGAATTTTCAGGTCACAGTTTCCTGTCGTCTAATCGATTAGGTTATGAATTTTACAAGAATTCCTTAATTCTATTTGACCATATTAAGAGATAATTACTTCCTGTCTTTAATACAACCTTTCGTTTGGCATCTGATGACACATGCTTCATTGCTTTCTATACGGTTTTTAAAATGAGCAAAACGACAATTTTTTCCTGAGATCATTAATGTCTTAGATCCGGCTTATTTTTCTGTTTTTATACATTATAGAAGCAACAATGGCCTGGTATTTATTTCGTAATCAGTACATATAATGTAAATGAGTTTTAATCCTAGAAATCAAGAAGACGATAAGTCACAAAAATTTGCAAACAAGTTGAATTCAAATTCATATTACGCCACTGCGCTTCCCAAGATTTTAAATAACCTTGACATATTAAGGTAAATTGAAGAAATTTCCAGATATTTTGATGCATTAATTTTGAATCGAATGAGAAAAAGTTTCAAAAACTTCACTAAAACAATCTTGCTTAATCATAATGTCGTTTTATTTAAGGAACAGCTTGCTAAACGACATGAGAAATATATTTTTCAGGTAAGTTGCATGGATGAAACGCTATTTGAGGTAGTATATTTTTCCTTTAAAATTTAGATAACCAAAAACAGTTAAACTGTTTTCGTAATACCATATCAGGGCTGTAAATTTTTGTTTTTCCTGTACTAACAGAGGTATTTAACGACGTCGATTTGATTTTAAATCAAAATAGTTACGAGTACGTCTCAAAAGCAAGGGAATAATAAAAGCCCTCATTTCATCTTGCTTTCCGAATGGAAATGGCAGTTGCAATTCACCATTTTCCACAAAAAAAGTCTGGAATTGTCTACAAAAGCCAATGTTGAAAACTGTATGTCGTTTTATTCTCTGAAACCTGTCAAATGTCAAGCTATTTTCATGATCCAAAATGGTATAATTATATATACATAATCGTCATAATTAGGAACGCAAGACAGCAAACTAACTGAGATAAGAAGAAATGCAAATTGGAATCACAAAATTAACCAAATGATTATGCCTTAAGTCTCAGTAATGACAAACAAATTGTTTGGATTAATTTAGTCCATCAATACGACAAAAGGACTATGCTTATTAGGAAGCTTGAGCAAAATGATGGATATAACTGATGCAATCTGTGGAATTTGTAAATCGAATGTACTATTTTAAAATAAAAACATTCCAGAATGTACATACCCACGTACGATGTACATTTTAGCAAATTCCGATTTCCATAGTTTTTTTTAAATCCAGAGAGGTAAGGTATTCTAGGTAGTTTTATGAGAAGCTTGTTAAATCGAACTGACTTTTATGCTTCCGATGAGAAAAAGCGCATTTAAAATTCATGGCAGTTAAATAAATTAAAAATGAAAGAAATGAACATATTGCCCGATATTCCGCAAACAGTAACCCGATTCTCCAAAACCAGTTTGACGCCTGTCTCAGTACCAGTGTCAGTGCTTCCGCAAAAAAGTTCTGACGACAGGCGTTGTTAGCAACTTTTCTCATATTTTATTTGAAAAAATCAAATATTATAAATTTATACCCAACATCCAGATTTTCAAAAAACAGACAAGTGACAGTGACAGAAAAGATGCCATTTCATTCTTATCCGTCCACAAAATATGAAGAAAGCCACAAAACTATTCTATGTTATTGTTTCAGTTTTCCTTTCACTATGACTATGACACATTTCCGTCCTTTTTCGACAGTAAATATTAGATATCCTCTTTTTATAAAGCAGGTAGAAAACACCTCTGCAAAAACTTGGAACTCATAAAACAGAATTACAATTACCCACAAACTCGGTATTTCTAAAACCAACAGACGTTACTTGCCCTAATACGATACAATCATAGGACAAATGATCCTCACCAATTTATTTGACATTCAGCTGGCATTGTCTTAGTTTTTCGTCATACAAATGTCGTAAGTATTCCCTACAGAAAAAAAACATTCTGGACCTAAACGTTGTTTATTCTACCCGCTAATGAAAAACCCATGTTTTTAGAAGTATTTGTTGACATAATTAGAGCAGCTTTAAAACGTAAACAACTCCTCGTCTAAATTACAATACAACTATAACAATAATAAGGCTTTGACATTTTCTTGAAGATGTTTACATACTTAGCTCTAAAGAAATTGCCAATTAGATTGAGCCATTAAAATTAGAATTTTGCAAACATTTCTTTCACAAATGATTTGTTTACCCAATAGTCTTATTCGATCCATCATACAAAATTAATGAAATGAAAAACTCATTTTAATCTACAATATAAATTGGATCACATTCAACAAACAGTTTAAAACGTAGGTTTTTTGAGAAAATGGAGTTAGCAGAAAATCAGAATGAGAAAGAATTCCACCTATTTTGAAAGCGAAAGCAATCAAACGAATAAATGCTTAAAATGGCTGTAGTGAAATGAATTGCATAAGCATTTATTTGAAAGCAATGGCAAGCAAAATGAAGTTGCTTTTTTGTAAAATGATTTTGTGATGCTTGTTTTCCACATGGAAATTTGCATTTTTGTCAAAGTTTAGATCTGTTTTAAATCTGTTTTAGTTATGTTTACCCTTGACCCCGATGGTAAATTTTGAATTCATATTAGACAACTGACTGGTTAGGCTACATGCTCTGTAAGCTCATTAAAATATTGACATAAAAGCCTTACTTTCAGCAAAGTACTTTGTATATGATATATCGAATTCCATTTCTATCCTCGGAATAGATAAACACAATTACTAAGCCAACACATGCCGCCCTACGGTAGGGAGATTCTTTTGAGAGATTTGTGTTTCCTAAATTGATAAATAATCCTAAATTCCTTTGTGTTTTAAAATGTGAGAGCGTAATTGATTCAGACAAGGATTTCATTTTCGACGATACTATATCCATGTTCCAAGAATAGATCGTTTCGTTTCAGACCTTAGAAAAAATTCAGTCGTTAAAGTTTTTGAAGATAAGACTGTAAGTAGTTGTTATTGAGAAATACAACCTGCGTCATTCTCTCTTCTCTTGAATGCCTGTCATTTTTTGTGTGGAAATCAAACGCCTACTTGTTCACGAGAAAACCTTTGCCTCTTCATAATGGAATTAAGAGAGCGTCTTTCTCTATTCGGCGTGGGTGGGGTGGAACAACAATGTACCTTCCTCAAATGCTAAACCTCAAGTTCAGATGTAGCAGGGGTAAATTAAACTACTTATGTTTCAGGTATATTCAACCACCATTTGTAGAAACAATAAAGACAATGAAGGGTTTTGAATATTTCTGCATTTTATCCTGAACGGTTTTTAACATTTCCATAAATTGAGTACTATCAATTTGCAAGCTAAAGCCGTAAAGTAAAAAACCGATACGCTCGCAAATCTTCTATGTACCTGAGCAATTTCTTTTTGAATATTCGTACTCTGGGACTGGGTATTTCAGAGAATGTTGCTGCGAACTATGTTGAAAACGATAGTTCAAACTTTGAAATAGGTGGAAGGGACCAGGTCTAAAATCTTAATAATGCCAATCTTGTCCTGCTCGTTTGAATTTTTCCAGTTTACCCGAAACATATTTTTATTAGTCTTATTAGTGAAACCCAAAACAAACTCTTTTTAGCTTTAAACGAAGAGAAATATTATCGTGTAAAAACTAGTAGCAGATCGTCTTTTTTAACCTTGCTTCCAAGCATATTTTTTTGTCTGAATGTAGTTATAATTTTACAAGTTAAAAGATTTCTCTGACCCTCTTCTGGGACTGTAAAATGTACAAGGCTAAATCATCATTTCTCAATTCACCGACTTTGAGGCGATGAAATGACGCTATTTCATATTCCCGCTGGAAATGTGTTCATTTTGATTTAACTCATACAATCTAAAAACAGGGCGATGAGTAAGAAAAATATCATCAAGTCATAATGTATCTCCATATCTGCGATGAGTAAGCTAAGGCAGTGTTATGAACAAAGACAAGAAGAGAATTCTGTCCTGAAAGTGGTTCTAACTGACAACCTCAGAACAAACAAACCCACCGAAACAGTCTAATAATGATGTGATGAGCATGCTTTTCCTAAGCAAATGAGGAAAAGAGAAAGAAACTAAAAGTTGTAATTCTATTAATCTTCCAAAGAAGGAACTAAGTTTCAGTAAACTTATACTATACATTGTTGCAAAATGTCAATGAGAAGGGCAACAGAGTAGAAAATCTCTTATTTTTTGGTTGGTCCAAAAACAATTGGCAACAGAGGGGATAAAATCCCCAACTAAATTATGGATAAGCTATATCTTTATGCTGAGGCACCATTAAATATAACAAAAGTTTTTTGACATATGTTTTAAATGATAGAAAAACTTTTAACGACCTAAAAATAATAGACCAACAGAGATTAGGACAGGACTGACCTCATGGAAGTGCGTAATAAATTATGAAGATGATGCTGTCACTGCTACCAACTGAGCTTTCGAATGCTTTTCAGGTAGTCTGAAATTGACGAGCAAGCTCTGTAAGAGGTAAAATGAACAGATTTTAATGTATTTTCTGAAGAAATTTTATATGCTGGACATTTTATTATTTGAAGCAAGCGTAGGCAGAAAAATTGACAAGTTTTCTAAGAACGTCTGTCGTCCGGTCCATTCCAAAACAAAAAATTGAACTACTGTCGTCACTCTTGTCAAAGCTTGCAAAAGAAAATGCTGTCATCCCGACATCATCCAAAGTTAATTAGCAGATTGTGTACTTGTCAATAAAGGAGTAAACGAATGTTTGAGAGATTATTAGTCACCAACAATATACCAGGAATGTCAAATGCGAAGTGTCATAACCCTGGCGTTTCCTGTCTAACCTGTCAAATAGCAGTAAAATAATATTGACAATCCAAAAACTCCTATCATTGACCAATGACTATTTTATGGGTTACTTTGAGGCTAATTTTTTGTGAGTAAAGCTGCTTCCTAATCAGTTTAATGTCACATTTACTAAAACAAAACTTTCAACAGCAAATATAAAGGCAGTTAAGGAATTCAGCCCGACACTTTAACAGCTTTGCCAACATCAGCTCATGACGGGAGAGATAGTGGAAGACATTGAATTAGTAAAACACGTCGCGAGATGAAAAAAGTTTTCTGCCGCAATTTTTTGTCACTTGACAAGGATATGTTGCCCAAGACTTTTCAATTCCAAAAAAAGCCATACGTTTCAAACTAAGACTTGGAATTGTATACCATTTTGGTATGCTTGAATAACAGGGGTTTTGCTTTCCTTCCAAACCAAGCGAAGTATTTTTGGGGTATTAGGAACAGTTATGAATGTAGGTATGGATGCATTAAATATTACCATATTATTTCAGCTCCTGCATTGACATTCAATAAATTTAAAATGTGAATATGAACTGTCTGCAGGCAATCACCTTTCCGTAATAAGTATTATGCATACTAAGTCATTATGAAGTACTTTTACTTTAAGTCGCCTCACCGCTATTGTGATTAACTGGAATGTAAACGGACATAGCATGCTTAAATCAGCACAAGTTTAAGCAAATGAAGACCACAAAGGACACACAAAAATTTCAGAAAAGGATGCCATCATACTGTGGTTTGCCACAATGTGCACATATTGCTCAAGTCTAACAGGTATAATAAATCTATGTGTTTTTACAGTCTTTATAGTGTAAGCTGTTGCTTCGGAATTACGTTCTACCGTAACAAAAAGGAAAATACATAAAGCGAAGCCACTTGCTACGGCATTTTTGTTGCCAGTTTTCGACTGCAAATACACCATAGTCTTGGCTATTTTTCATCGGTAAGTTCTGTACTCCACTTTGTAAATTCACTATTTTTTACAAATACTGTACAAGGTCCAGTATTTTGTTAAGTATGTCGATCGTCTTTTCCTTATTGTTTCTTTCCACTTGAGAATGAGTTTAACAAGAATTGTCTAACAGTATGTCTGAACCCCCAGTTTTTTTGTATTTAAAACGCCTGTGGGTCTATTTACATGTTCAATAGTGATAAGATCCTGTTCTCATCTCTCATCTCATTGTGGAAACGTTTTATTGAATTTCCATTTCAACCAACATTTTTAATTCTCCATCCACATCTCGAATAAACATGAGAGGAGTAAAACTTCTCCGTTCCTGTTTATATCATTGTTGCATACTTACTAAGTCTCATCAAAGTTCAAAAATGAGCTATAAAATCCTCTATATGTCTTATTAGTTTCCATCTGTTTAGCATATACATTCCCTGTAGGACAGGATTTACCAGTTTTCTTGCAATTCCCAATTGAAAGTCGGTTATTAGAGCTTTCAACTAAATAAGCTTGTATGCAAAGGAGAAAATTCTTACTATAGAGAAGAGAGGAAACTCAATCCTTTTCCTTTTTTAGATTTACATTATAATTTCAAAGTACGGCTTTATGTTTCCAAAAAAAACCCTGTCGAGCCCATTACTAACATTATAAGTAGGTACCAATCTCCTAAAATTTACATGTGTTCTGAGTTTTTAAAAATAATCGGATCAAGTACTTTATGATCTAGAGGAAAACACTAAAATTTGTTTTCAAGTATGTCTACTTAATAAATTTTAGCTGTAGTTTTTATACAAATAAACAGGCTTGGAACGTTTGTTATCTTTGAAAATGGAGCATCACTTCTTTAACAAGAAAGACCAAAATAGCTTTTTGGGGAAAAAGGTCACAATGACGAAAAGATCCTTGAATGATAAAACTTATTGTCTGGGCAAACAAGCGCAAATTTTCCTATTCAATATTGATCCAATACTTTTTTGTATTAACTGGTAAGTACATAGATTGTATTAAAATGCGTGTATTGAATTGGCAGTGATTTACTACGGAGGGATGTCTAGCTTTAGCGTATAATAATGCTTAGATTTATTTCTAAAATTACTCAAGGCATACGTATTTTATGCTTGTGCCATCCCTGACAAGGTAATGCCTTTAAAAAACTATTAAAGGAAGAATATTATCTGCTTACAAAAAAGTTCCCGCACGTGGTGAACACATTAAATTTAATTTGATAATAGATTCCTCTTCCTGCAGCGTCTACTCAAATCAGTATATTCCCCGGCAGATTTCCTGCAAAAAAGAAGAAATAAAAGGCATGTATGAATGCGATACGAGTCATTGAGTTCAAATGACGAAAATTTTTTGCTTTCGAGGAGAACTGTTTAAAATGGCATTTACAATATAAAAGTATTTGGATTTTGTGATTGTCATTATATCAAAACTAAACGCGAAATCAGGAAACATTGATGTAATAAGCGCCAAGCCGCTTAAAATATTCAGAAAAAAACCTTTCTGGAAGAATTTTAACTGACTCTAAAATATCCTTTCTAATCAACGCCTTCATACACTAAAAACGTATAATTGCATTTTTGAACAAAAGAATCCATAAAATTCATAAAGTTAAAATCTCCGAGTGTATCATGTGTTACATATTGCCGAATAAAAATGCATTCTTAACTGAAAAAGAGGAACACGGCATGTAATAACATGATATTTGCAAATGTACCTGTGGCTTTTTTGCACAATCGATAGTTTCGAATTTCCCTCAGCCTGACATAAACAACGTGACCTGAAGATAGATTAAAGCAACACGGGTGTTCAATTGGGTGGATCTGAAATTTAAAAAAAATACAAGTGCAAATGTAGTAAAGCCAAGGATGAAGTACGAACAATTGTTTCTCCTTATAATGTGGACGCCATAGTATCAGAATATAGGATAAAATAGATTGGTAAACCCGATAGATGAAACGTAAGAAAAACATGTCAATTTACCTGATTTTATTTAAATTCAGGAATACATCAAGCGTTAGAAATGTTTAATTTGGTTATCAGACATTGATGCGCCAATTGTTTTGAAGCGTGGATTCCGATCCAGCCCTAAGAAATAAAACAGGGTGAAAATATTTAATCAGATGCTGCGAATTTTTCAACGAAATTTGCTTCTACAATGACATAAGATTTTTTGAGCACGTCATTAAAAAATTAGTAAATGAAGTAGTGCACAGATAAGATTTTATCCCGTGTCCAGATATTAACATTCTGTTGAAGACACTTCACTCGAGCTCCCGAATCAATTATAATGGAATTGGAAAGTCGGCTTGAGATCCCATTCAAGAAATAACAGCTCGAATTCAGTTTTTAGGGACTGCAAAAAATTTAATATTTTATTTGTATAATTTGCAATGTTAGCACTTGAATATAAGATATTCTTGAGTAGCTTTGAACCATACAAATAAAGTACCTGTCGTTTGGATATTTCCCGATTTTACAATTCGTTCTTCGTCAGTTTTTGACATATCATGTGAATACAGCTTCGTTCATTTTTGAAATGTGGTCGGTAGTTATAGTACCACCTTTCAATTTCTGCTGCGCTCCCTGTACAGGCAGTACTGTGCAACCAAAAAAAATCAGTCCGAATATTGACCAGCATTTACAATTTTATGTCTCGCACAAGAGTATAAAATTAAATCATGCTTCATAATTCAATCATTTTATAACTGAACCATTGAATTTTTAAGGAAAATGCATTCCCTTTTTATTTCATAAATCTTGAGCTTTAAGAAGTAGAAGAAGGCAACCCTGACTTAATATGTCTCTTTTCACTAATGTGGTGAGCCAATTTTACTTAACAACGATATTTTAGCTAACGAAGCTTTCTCCTGTTTTCTTATTTTGTTGTGACTTCCCTCATATATTAACCGAGTTGCAGGCTACGTCTGCGG
>JAHZMX010003887.1:0-27349 GCA_027743895.1 Seira musarum
TGGGGTTGTCGTATACATATATATGGCAATTCCACCCGTGAAATACATACATACATACATAACCGCAATTATGATTTGGCATGCCTAATGTCATGTATATAAATAGTGTACCACACATAAACTCAAAACCCCGTAAACCACCAAAACACGTAAAAAAACTAACGTAAGTAGGTAACCCTTCCACTTATCCAGTTCCTGGAATAATTTCATGTAGGTCAGTTCCTTCCTCTTTGACAGACTGCGTCAATTTGGTTGAAATCCATGTTCATTCACATTTTTTTCAGAACTCAGTTAAGTTGAATTAATAATTTTCATATGAAAGTAAATTATGTATACATGATTGATGAGTTGATTCATTTGTAGTTATTTTTAATCTATTGTTTGCTTATAAAACAAACCAAATTTTAATAGTTCAAATAAAAATATGGCATGCTTAAATGTTTAGCTCCAAAGGTAATATTGATAAATAACATTCAGCATGGACAAAACAAATTTACTGTTGTCATTTTAAACGGAATTCGTTTTTATCCGACTCATATTTGATCACTTTACGGGATTTCCATAATTGACATACATTTTTTTTGTAAAAATGAATGAAAGCATCATGACCATTGAAGTAAATTGAATGAACTGATGTTTCACTTCAGCAAATTTCAAATCACAGGAAAAGTTCCAAGAATTTCCACTTTCCATCATATAGCCTTAAAGTCTTAGTAAGGAATAAAGCTGATCATGAATCATCATAATGAGAAAAAAATAGTAGATAAAAAAGGCCCATGGAAAAGTGATTTACTAAAAGCAATAATGCCCTTATCTTCAACTCAATAGCTAACAAGGGAAGACAACAATCTTTTAAATATGCGAAACGTAAATGACCAGCACTCTTTCATCTCATCACAACTTATCACATCATCCAATCCAACCTGAATGAACTTTGTCAATGTAAGAGGGTAAAAATGGTCAAATGCACCAGTTTTTAAAGCTATGTATGTACCTAGTAATGATTATATCGAAAAATATACCTTTAGCATATACAAAGCTATTTTAGTTAGGGAATGAGTAAGCAACGCAAAGGGTTAGGATCAAGCAACAAGAATATCTTTGTTCCTCCGAATTGCGTTGCATTATTGCATGCACGGCGTACGATAGCTTCTTGCGGTGGTAGGTAGCGTCATATTTGGTTATGCGATGACTGAGATCCATCTGAGGCTCTGTATATATATCACGAGTAAATGGAGTCCTAGCCTTAGTCTCATTTGACTAGTTGAACAGACAACAAAATTTGTTTGAAAGGTTCGCCTTTGTCAGTCAAAAATTTTTTGTCGGCAACCGCAAGCAAGTGTTTTTTTTGCATGTGGTTCTTTGTTGCAAAAAAGAGCTACAATTTTATTTATTGTGGCAGCACGTTTGGTGAAGTGTTTTGTGAATGAAAAATATTGCAAAATAATAAAAAACGAACAATATTTCATGCAAACTTTGGGAAGAAGGAAGCTCAACTCGTGCAGGAGCGTTTTAATATTTTCAAGTGTTTTTTTCCTCTGAGCAATAAAAATATTTTTGCAGAAACAAGATCTCTTCTGGGGCAGTCTTGTTTTGAAGAGGAAGGAAGGAAACTGTCAAGAAAACCTGCAATTTTGTTGATGAATGAATGAATTCATGACGAATGACGTTTTTAAAACTAGATTTCTTTCCTAAATTTGCAAAAAGGGAAAATAAGTAATACATAAACTTTCAATAATATTTTGCGAAGTGAACGGACGGAGAACGTAGACAGCTTGGCGTTTGCTGATCTCACTAGTCAACTTTGGCAACGTATCCATTTTGAAAATAAATCTTTAAAAAAATACGTCACATTGATTTTTCGACTGAATCTACGCAGTTGACGTGTGTGAAAATTGATTGAAAGTGGGCTTAAAACTTAAAGAGACTTCCTCCCGTCAGACTTTTTGTCTTGTCTCCGTGTGAATCGATTCGTTCGGCTCAGAAATTGGTAGTGCCTCCGTCTTGTAGAGTTTCTTCGCTTTGATCAAAATGACAAGAGCGAAAGGGTACGACGTGAATGGAGCGGTAAGTAAAAAAATGTCTTTCAAAATTTTTACAATTGATTAGTAAGTCTTATTGCTGACAACGACACAGTAGACCTTTTTTTTTGTCTTGCATGTTGACTACAACAGAGGTAATCTTCAAATCTGATCTTGCTCATTTTCCCTATTACTTCATCATTTCAGTTTGTTCTTATGATGCACTGACTGCAGGCTACTTTGTGCATCAGATAATCTCATTCATTGCACATGATTATTTTTCTGCTTGTTGCATAAAACCAATAAAAAATGTAATAATTAGTGGATACAATGGGCGTACTGCGGAGATATTCATTGAAGCCAACACAGAGTTTACTTGATTTATTGTTGCGTGCACATTTTTACAGAGATATTCATTCATGTTCTTAAAATTTTGTACTGCTTTAGCAGCAACAAACTTGACAGAAAAAATTCTATCTTAATTTTGCATTACTTCAAGTTACGTTGCAATAATATAATCTATCCAAGTGGATAGCTGACAATGACTGAAGGAGATAGTTAAGCTGTAACACCTCATTCGCCCAGTGTAACTCAATCCACCAAGTAAATTAGGACCTTGATTGATCCGAAGGTGGTAAATTGTAGTAGTCGCATGGGCATAGGATGGCAAGTAAATTGTATGGCCGTAGGTTGTAAAATTGTGTCACAGCAGCATCAACATCAACAAAACAAGTGGAGTGGAGATCAAGTGTCCTTTAGGACACACGGACTTTTCCTCTCACTTCGATCCATTCCATGATTCAGAAGTAGGTGGATAGGTATACAGTTATCCTCACATCCTAGAGTTTTGGCTTTGCAAAACAATAAGTGAAGCGTGATAATGATGAGGACGATTACGATGATCATGAGTGGTACAGGTACTGAATGAGCATTTTTATTTTTGGGATGGACACGGACGGATATGGATGGATGGATAGGTATCCTCATTCCCCTTCATCATTTGCATTTTATTCAGTCCTCCAAGAGACTTAAGACCCCGAGCATTGAGCACATAAATGCATGTAGACTTCACCATATCAACTTGATTTTTTTGCGTCCTTCAAGATTCCCCAAGAAATAGAAATTGCTGTTTTGGCGACAATAACATGAACAGGTGGAATGGAGGGACACAGACACGGAGATTTTCGTGAGCAAATGAAAACCATTGAGGAGTGGAGTGCATGCAAAGTCATTGAAGTTTGAAGAAGGTCCTCTTGAGAATTATGTGCCATTTTATACGGTTTTGCAGAGGAAGAAGAAGCAGAGTAGCTCAGGTGCATTATTATCCCACGCTTGATGCTTACTTCTCAATCAGTTGAGCTTTTTGTTTCGATGAAACTTTCGATTTTTTTAAAACAAAAGAGAATTATGTGGATTATAATCATCTTGAACAGAATCAAACCACGACCATTCATTTCATGATGCCCCAATCGTGTGCTTACCAAAGCTTTGATTTGATTTCCTCATTTTTTGGTGTCAGGAAGTTGGACAAAAAATGAAATATTTATCATTTTGCATTGCATGCACTCCACAAATTCGATGCGATAATCATAATCGTGTCATGTTACTTTGCCTCACGCAGATTTTATATTATTTTACAATATGATAAAATCACTGACGTTAAATGGTTAAATACTTTAGGGGACTCTGTAGGTACATTCCTGCACAGATTTTTACCGCTAAATTATGTATGAGTATGAAACCTGTACTTTTCTAAATATTTTTTCTGGTTATGTCGTCGGCATCGCAGGTGTGAAGATGAAGAGAGGTGTGGTGGAAATTCTTCTATTTTGTCACTTCAGTTTTTAGGCATGCGTCATGGTCCACTGGGTTTGAAAATAAAAATTTAACAAAAGAAGCAAAGCCAGGCCAGGGGCAAATTACGATGTAACATCGACTATTCATTGTACAGTAATACTGAGTCGTTAAAAAAAGCACTTCAGTTTTTTAGTTTTGACAGGAAAATAGTTCATTTTAGGGATACATGCTTGTTGAGTTGTACAAAAGTTAAGTCGTTGTACATTATTTCAAAGTATAGAAATTGCTGTTCTTTTGAAAATGAAATTGCATAAATTGACCTACACCAATGCATAGTGAATGGTGGTCTGGTCATGTCCGAATTGGCAGGAGTCAGGACCAGAAACCGTAATAATCTTATTGATGCCAAGAAACCGTGTAATATTTTTGAAAACGGCCCCCTATTGAAAATGGACACCTTGAATTATTGTATATGGATTTGGATTTTCATAAGTAGAATCAATGTTACACAATTCAGGCTGTTTCTTTGGCATACAACGAAAACAAGGAGAGTACCAAATGAATTCATTCATTTTGACGTTAAAAAACTGGAACTTCCTAAATGAGATTATTATACATATTTTCATACAGTTACACTGGACAAACATTTAATGGGAAGTATTTCACTTTGGAATTATATTGCATAATATTCTTTTGTTAAGCACGTTAGAAAAACTGAGAAATGAAATGAGATTACATGCCTTTGGGCTCAATTCGTCATTTTTTGCAGATAGCTTGCACAAGGAAAAATACTCTGTACTTACTTGTTAGTTAAGACAAAAATAGCGCATTGTTTTTGCTGCTCATCTGTGTGAAGGATATAAATAGCTTGTCCTAAAAAAATTTCCAGGTACGCATGGTCTAATAAGCTGTACAAAATAATAGTACATCTCATTCTTTGTTACTTATTGCGCTTGTGCATCACAGCGTAACAATTTCCAGCTCATGAGCATCCGTTTTCGAATATGCCTAAATAACTATTGCAGAGGTACGTATTGCTTCGAAGGAAGATCCAGTTTTTATGCAAAGTAATAAATGGATTTAGGTTATGAAGGAAGAAATGTGCTACAAGCTAGGATCACTCTGATGAGGTGTGATTTTACTTGATCCAGAGAAGATATCTTTCATTTTTCCATGAAGTAATTCAACCAAGCCCAAAGAAAAAAAATTGTCTGATTTTGATAGAAGAGTTATACGTGCAGGTACCAAGGCTTAAAGAATCCAGCTTGAAGAATAATTATATATCCTGCTAAGACGTCAAACAAAAAAGACTTTTAGCTTTTGAGTTCCTGATTCTTACTATTCTCCAAATACCTGCTCTAAATACAAACTTACAAAAAGACTTGAACTTGAGTCATTAAAATAGTTTTAGTTTAAACATGTTCATGAATTAATAATTTATTTCGTTGACTCACGACTCGCTCGCATTCTTACTGTCAGAAAGTGTCATTGTCGTATTTTTTGCATGAGCAGAAGGCAGTAATAATAGTCGACTAGCTAAACATCCAAGAAGCATTCACATATCCTGAAAATATGGTCCATGGCATGTGTTATTCTGCTGAAGGCTGAGGCTGAGTCAGTTACATTTTTCTTCGTACTACATGATCTCATTATGTGCGTTAGTTGTTAGTGCTAACGTTGTCCATTGTTTACCTTTACAGTTTCAGTTTTTCAGGACAATGTTTGGTTTAGATGGCCCGATCTGAAATTTTTCCAAGCTTTTTTAACATGAAAGGAAGTAAAATGGCATCAAGTATTTTTTTTAGGTTGAACAACCTCCATTTTCACGCTGCTCTTTATCTTTTTGAAAAAACAATAATGAGCTAATTGTTGGACCTGGCTGTGGCCAGTAATACCAAATTGAATGATACTGATTGTTTTAACCAGTAGAAGCTCGTTGGCTCTCGAAGTTGTGTTTGCGGTAGACAAAGGATTGAGTCCACATAAGTATATAGAAGCTCAAGATACAGATGAACAAAGCAGAGAATTGTTTTAAAATGGCTTGGCTTTGGTTTGGTTTAAGTATTACCGTGCGTTATGGATAAGTCCTAGGGCACCTTTCAAATGGGAAACCCAAAAGTGCCATAAAAACCTTTCGTAAGCTTATTGTTGATTCTTTTCCGCTATTAATAGTCTGAGACTGGAAAAACACAGTCTCAAACTTGGCTTGAGAACACTTCTGTAGGATTAAGTAGGATCTTAATATTTTTTTACAAACAGTAAAGGACTCGCCGATTTTTTAACGCCTGACTACTTGGTGGAGCATATACTAGGTACATAAATGTCATGAGTCATTCAGTTAAGAAATTTTTTAACCGTGAGGTAACTGACTTCATAAAATTCCAGCTCTTCGGTTTTAGCTCCAGTTTTACTGAGAAATGCTTAGCACTTTCTTTCGAGCTAAAATATTCTTATAAAAGAAGGTCACACTGTCTTGGACTAAAAAAGTATTATTTTTGTGATGCTATTAAATCATGGACCATCTCATCGCATCATCACACTATATATCGGAGATATTTTAAATTAGGAATTTCAGTCTGCAATTATTTACAAAGAAAGGCTCTTCAAAATATTGCCGAGAGCAATGCTCGCATTCGTATAAAGCATTCTAAGTTTAAAATTCATCCTATATTTATTTGCAGAGCTTTCATTTTTCTTTCCTCTACTTCCTATTCTATTGTTCGCTAGATAGTCAGTATTTAGCAAGTCATCCTTTCAGATAGTCCCTTCCCCCCTCTCACTGTATTTTTATTTTTGATTGATGTTCTGAAGAAAGGAAAAAATTATAGGTGGTTTGTGAAAAATGCAAAAAAAATCAAGTTGACAGAAATGGCAATGCAAACTGCATTCACAATGCAGGTGCCTATAATTTTGCAATTTCTTCGTAGCACAGCCTGCAGACTTTACCAGGTACCATTAAAACGTCTTTCTTTAGCGCATTACTGCGAAATAGTTGAAGGTAAACAAAAAGAGTTTCGAATTGATGATATGATTGTTAGATCTGATTGAGATACCTGTACTGCCTCGATGATTAAGAAGATGAGTTAGGTTAGTCCCATTACATTCTCTAGGTCTCGCTTTTGTTAATTGTTGGTAGGGCCAAACTGATTAAAAAAATTTACTAGGTAAGTAAGGATGATCAATGTCTCAGATTAATGATTGGTTTATAGCAGAAGCTTAAATTTGCATAGAGAAAAAAAATCATAGGGTTCACATCATTCTGCAACAGGTTTCGTTTTAACAAGTTTAAAAAAATATAAATCGAAGAAATGAAATTATTTACTTGGTAAGAAACTAGATATTCGAGAGAAGGATATTTTTTGTCTACTCCTACTCCTCCATGGTCCATGACTCGTGTAGGTTTAGGTTTTATGCATTTGTGATGCAATTCATTTGGGGAAAACCAAACCTAATTTCGTAGTCCAGGTTTGAGGCTCACCGACTATTTAATTCCAGTTATTTTACAGGCGGGGTGAATACATTTTACTTAATATTATCCTGCTGTCGTAATCTATCGGAAAAGTCATTATAGTGAGCAAAATAGAATAAATGAGCTCATCAAATTTTTTATATTTCCAAACAACATTGTTTGGTTAATTTATATTTTTTTTATGATTTCAAATTAAATTTACTTTATCATCTAAAAATTTAATGGGTAATTTAGTCAACTTAATAGATATTCTGTTTGTAAAATTTAAATCAATTTCAACTTAGTATTTTCCTTTATTTGTATCATATCTGTCTAGTATATCGAAGCGATTTGACAACCAGCGGTAACGCATGTAATGCTATGCTATGATAATTTTAATATTTCAATTCCAAAGAGTTAGTTAATCTCATGTGTATAATTTGCTTTCCAGTGAATTTTTCTAATCCCAGATGTCATTAAATGATGCCGTGAAAATAATTGTTTGCTCACATCAAATCAAATGCATAATTCGTTCCGCGAAAATATGCTGCATCATAACAATACACAATACGCAGAAACATTTGCAAAAAAAATGATGATCACGAATGATTTACGCATCGAAAAGCATGAAATACTTAATTACCTATAGACAGGTCTGTTACATCCAGATTAGTTCTCTTTTCCGCTTTATTCCAACAGGAATTTTAGCTCATTAACTTGAAATGTAAATCAGATAAAAATGCTACACTAACTACCATCGGATTTTGAGGAATAAACAATGCTAATGCAAAATCGGCGAATATTACACAAACCGCCCACCTTTCCCCTTTTAACCTTGAAACTCTTTTGTCATGGAACACCGTCTTTGTGTGGAAAAGTGGAGGTCATGCAATTTCATAGAGTCAATTTAGATTCATGTCCTCGGGCATTTCAAATTGATTGAAATGTTCTTTGACAACCGGAAAATTTTTTCAATTGATTTTTATTTTTACAATCTCATATGGCACCGGATGAAGTTGTCAAGTCAATCCTGATCCAGTTCCGCGTCATTGAGTCCGGTATCCTGATACAATTATTGAAGTGGATGGAATGACATCCTGCAAATAATGTTGGATATCAAGAATTCTTTGTCCAGAATAGGGAGATTAAAACTACAAATAGATTTTGTTGGAATGTATAATGAAGAGGGTTTTTCTTGTTCTACCTGGATTAAGCCTGTCATGTTTAAATGAAACCGTGTATCTTAAAATTACATCTATTATTTCATCATTTCAATTCCCATTCATTTAAGAAGACTGACGACGACAGTACCAGAGCATAGTCTGGCACTAAAAGTTTTGTAACGAATCTGGCACGGATATGACGCGATATAACATTGCTAAATTATACAATGCATGCTACATATTTTCATTTTATCTTCATTATTTCTATTTTCGTGTTTTGCCATTTTAATTGAATCTTCATGAGCAAGAGAGATACGGATTGTCTGGTAGATTGCATGCAAAACGACATAAATATCTATGCTCAATGTAGCATAAAGTTCAAGGTCTCATTATTTTTTCCTTTAAAAGTATGTAAAATCCAACTCATTTTATGCATGTCCATCACGAAAATTTAAAATTGTTCCAAAATCTTCAAAATTAAAAAAATTATAATTCTTAAAATAAAATGATGTTTCTTTTCCACAGGAGATGGGTATTGGCATGGGTCAGATTAATAAGGGCTTTGAGTATGAAAATGGCGTGTCGGACAATCAGCAAGCAAGGTCTCCCAATGACAAAATCACCTCAAAGGTACTTGTACAAATAAAATGTCACAGCTTCTGTTAAAAAATTTAAAGAATAATTACATAACCGCTTTACGACAACTACAACACAACGCAACTACCTTTGTTTTACTTTTTAGACTGTTGAAGGTCTTCCCGCAGAAAGACAGCAATGGGACAGGTAAGAGATTCTGCAAAGTTTTTAGTTTTGGCTACCTTTCAAGTTTCTTCGTGAAAAAATACTTACAATTGATTTTTTTTAAATTTAGACCCATCGAATTTTTGCTCTCATGTATTGCAATGTCCGTTGGCTTAGGAAATGTTTGGAGATTTCCCTACACCGCTTATGACAATGGTAAACATTTTACGATGATGAATTTAAGTGATAACCAAAAATAAAACATTCTGTATGCATTACATGATCTCATGTATTTGATGCATGTCATTCATTATTCACCGTAGGTGGTGGTGCATTTCTGATACCATATTTGATTGTCCTCTTCTTTATTGGAAAGCCGGTAAGTCTATATGACCGATTCAATGTATTCGATGACTTTTGTCACTTGCTCATTAATATTGATAAAAATAATATTGTTTTGATTTTATGATGCAGTTGTACTTCCTTGAAATGTCCATCGGGCAGTTTTCCTCGAAGGGACAAGTCAAAGTTTGGAAGATGGCACCTATCTTTAAAGGTCAGTTCCCTGCATTTTCTTGTTAAGTTGGTCGAGAGTGAATTATATCACAGGATTATTAATTCATCTAATTTTGCATTCATAAATCTTCAGGTGTTGGATATGGATCCGCCTTTGGAACAGCTTGTGTTGTGAGCTATTATTGCTCACTTATGGCAATCACGGTTTTCTACTTCGTGCAGTCATTTAATACCGTCCTTCCGTGGTCTGTTTGCAATCCAGACTGGATAGAACATGGCGTTGAATGTTTGAATAACAACACTGAAGCAATCAGTCCCTCGAACAAAAGCATCCCAGAACTGTATTTTAAGTGAGTTTTAAAAAAATCTAAAATTCTATTTTTACTAGGAAATGTATTATAATGTAATGTACGTAATTTACTTTACTCATGGATGAATTTAAATCTGTTTAGGATTGACGTACTTCGTGAACTTGACAATATTGATGGTGGTATAGGACTTCCAGACTGGAGACTGTCGCTTTGTCTCCTCTTTTCATGGGCCGTCATTCTCGTTTCCTTAATCAAGGGTGTACAATCTGCAGGAAAAGTTGCTTATTGTATGTGTTTCCATTTGTTGCAGTGAAAAGCTGTAAACTATATTAAAATTTTAAATTCTAAACACATTTGAAATTGGTTCAACAGTCACTGCCTTGTTTCCGTATGTCGTATTAATCATTTTGCTCATCCGTGGATTAACTTTGGAAGGAGCCTGGGAAGGAATTTGGTATTTTATTAAGCCGCAATGGGGAAAAATCTTGGAGGGAAAAGTGAGAAATAGTCTTCATTCCTCATACGCGATTGTTATGAACATGAATAAAAAATGCTAAAGTATTTTTAAATTTTAATTGTAAAGGTCTGGGCTGCTGCCATTGCCATCTCTCTGACTGATACCTTCACGTCCCTTCTCGCCGGATTTACGATATTCGCCATCCTGGGAAACCTGGCTCACAACTTGGGTGTCGACATACCCTCTGTGGCTGGGAAAGGACCTGCACTTGCATTTGCATCGTACCCACTCGCTATTTCCAAATTCGACATTTTGCCACAGTTGTTTGCGGTCCTTTTTTTCCTCATGTTATTCACTTTGGGAGTGGGTTCTGCAACGAGTTTGGCTGGAGGCTTAATCACCATCATCCATGACCAATTTCCCAAGATTGATAAGAAATACATTACAACGATCGTTTGTGTGTGCGGTTTCTTCTCTGGTCTTATCTACGTCACTCCAGGAGGTCAATGGATGTTGGATCTTGTGGACTACTTTGGTGCTTCTTTCGTCATTTATGTAATGGCTACCATAGAAATCATCGGAATTGCGTGGGTATACGGTCTCAGCAACGTTTGTCGGGATATTGAGTTTATGCTCGGAGACAAGATTGGAGGGAAAGTAGGATTCTACTGGAAATTCTGTTGGGGACTTTTCATTCCAGTTGTGCTTCTCGCTGTTTTGATCCACTCGTTGATTGGACTTAAAGATGGAATTACATACGACGGAAAACCATACCCTGTTGGGGTAGTAGGTGAGTGGTTTTAAAATTTATGTATTCAATTTCAACAGGCAGGAGATTCTTTCTTTTACAACTTTTATTCATGAAACTCATTTTTGTTGTTTCAGTATTCGGATGGTGCATTGCGATATTCGCTATTCTCCTCATTCCAATTTTTGCAATCCACGGAATCATGACTAGAAAGTCAAGTGGAATCGTCTCGGTATGTTTTGTAGTATAAATTGTTTCTGAAAGTCATATAATTTAAAGCATGAACAAACATTAAACAATTATAATTATTTTTATACAGAAACTGAAAGAATCCTTTAGTCCAGCAGCCGATTGGGGACCAGCAGACTCGCACATACGAGAAGGATGGGTGGAGCACAAGAGAATCGCTCAAGAACAGAACCATTCATTCATTGAATGGGTAAAAAAGATCTTTAAAAGATTTTGAACACCGAATGATTCCGAAGTACAATTACATACTTTTTTCACGTATCCACGAAAAAGTGGAAAAACTATTCTAATTTTGGTGCAGCTCATGTAACATATTTGTGCAACCAGAAACAAAATGGCCATATCTAATCATAGTTTTACCAATAAGTAATGTAAAAGAATATGACGATTTTAATTTTTAATTTAAAGTTCAATATCTTGTAAAATATCTGAATTGTATATATTTACATAAAGTATTTTTAATATCAAGGACCTCATGCTTTTATTGTGGTGTGCGGTAGGAGACGTTTGTTTCTTAATTAACTCTCTTTTGGTTAAAGTATGACCTGATGTGATGTGATATTTACATTCCCACAACACAACACACTTTTAAGCTAGGGATTAAATAAATGACTGACTGAGTTATTTTGGATGTTACAAGTTTAGTGTGTTTAGTATTCTTGACCAGTACGCAATGTATACACTAATTGTACTTCAACATTTTGTAAAAAAAATAACTGAAACAAAACTGCGTTTGTCTTACGAAATTTGTTTTCAAAAATTCGATGCGAAAATTATAATAAAAACAGTCTAATTTCATTTGATCAAACATTATTTGAATGAATCATTCCACCAATCTTTCTATTAAAAGGGCTTCTTGTTTAACGTTTGATTAATAAAGCAAAGGTTGGTGTGGTGGGGGCATCGTCGTCCAGTCTGGATTTAAATAATGCAGTCACTATATACGTGCAAGTAATTGTGAAATTTTCGAATTATGAGCAATCACGTTCATCCATTATTGAATCACTTATTTATTGCCCAACAACAAAATTGCCTAGAATGAGGTGGTAAAGTACGCATTATGTTTCAACTAGCATTTTAAAAGGTCGTCTCCTGTACAGGTTTATGAATGAAAATTTACAAACCGTACAAAATTTCCTCTTACGGAAAGTTATAAAAATTTATTCTGGAAGTTTAAGCATTAAATTAATTATTATTGTTGTTGGTCGCCCATGAACTTTTTCACGCTGTGTACGATTGTGAGCCAAGTTGATAGCACACTACTTTTGTTACGCTAACATCTTCTGTCTGACGATCTTATCCAAAACAAAAAATAAATGGCACATGATAAAATAAACGATAACAAGTTTAACATCTTCAAATTTTTATTGTCGATTATGAAATTTGATTTACATTTGCGTCAATCTTTTTATCAACGTAACAAACTCCCCAAATTTTTCAGTAATCCAAAGATATAAATCTGAGCCGTTCCAAACTCTTTGGAATTAGTTTTGATAAACTTTAACAAACGCTTTCTCTGTGAAGTGTAAGGTCTAAAAAATGGAACCCACAAATATCGAGACTTTGTATTTTCCTTTGGAATCGTGGGTTCCGAAGCAATTTTTCTTAAACTATACTGTACTTCTTACCTTGACACTTGCGATACTGTGGTTTTTCCACTTCTTCGAAATTCAGGCCAACAAGAGCAAGAAATTGGAAAAGCACAAAATCAATTCCGTTGCACCTCAAAACAAAACATTCCCGACTCATTTGAATTTCTACTGGATAGAATTACCTATTTTTGAGGGACTCATCACTCTTAGAAGTATTCAAAAATGTAAGAGTTTATGATTAGGAATGTCTATGTCCAAATTTGGAACACAGCTACAGGATTAATCAATCTATCGAGTGTTATAGATGGAGTGGAGGCAATATCAAAAATGGCATCTAAACACATAGGAACGCCTGGATTCCAATTGCATGTAGGCCCCGTCAAAGCAATTCTGGTGACGAACGCTCGAATGTGCCAAGTATGTCCTCTAAACTTGTGAATTTTCAAAAAGGATCAATATTGATCGTGTTAATACAATTTTACAGAAAATCCTGAGTTCTACAGATCCTGGCCATTTATCTAAGCCTCAGCACATTTATGAGAGAATATTTGTTGAATGGATAAGACACGGCATGGTTTCATCAAAATATAATGTGTGGGTTAAGCAAAGAAAAGTTATATCCCGGGCGTTCACTTACCGAGCATTGAATTCTTACACGGAAACGATGAACACGCATGCAAAAAATCTGGTGCGGGGATGGTTGGGGTCCGAAACTTCATCCCGAAGGACAGGACGAGTTGTTGAAGGCAACGAACTTTACAATTCCATTACGATCAATATGATTGGAAGCATGTTAGGTACGATTTGAATAAGCCAGTTCAAAGCGAATCTCGTAGAAAGTTATCATTATTTATTTTTGAACAGAGATCATAATGGGAACTGGACAATGCACGAAAGAGGACTGCAACATTTTTGCAGATTATTATCTTGAGTAAGTCGAACTCATTGCATCAAGGAATTTTCAAATTATGAATACGTGTTTTTTGCTACTGTTTTTAGAATTAAAGAAATCGTAGTTCACCGATTTCTTCATGCTGAACTATTTATAACTCCAATTTGGTGGCTTCATCCCAAAAAGTGGAGGCTAGACCGTTTGATAGAAGGAAGTCATGATTTCATTATGACGGTTTGTGCCATATTTACATTGACTTTTAAATATAAAAGTGCAAGGTTGAAATTGGCAATACTTTGGCACAGATCATTAAAAAATACAAAAGGAAAGCAGAATTGAATGAATCTTCAAAACCTGATAAATCTGAAGCGAATAAGGACCTATCGGGGGATTCGAGTACCAAAAGGGACATGAAATGTTTGATAGAATGCATGCTTAGTCAAGGGGCAACTCCTGAAGAAGTTTATTACGAAATCGGAACTTTCCTCGTAGCGGTGAGCAAATCACCCGTAACAACCGATAACTGAAAGGATAACATTAAGTGTCACTTTCTTACGATACTCTTTTAATTTTTAAAAGGGACACGAAACCACAGTAACCGCATTGAAAATCCTTTTATTCGACCTTGCACTGTATCCTCATCATCAGACCAAATGTCGGGAAGAAGTGGACGAATTGTTCAATTCAAAATCTTCTAATCCTGCTGACTTCAAAATTAACTTGGAAATGGATGAACTTACGAATTTGAAGTACTTGGAAAGATGTATTTTTGAAAGCTTAAGGCTAACTCCAGTAGTACCCTTTTTCCTTCGAAGCATTGACTCGCCGTTGAAGATGTCTGATGAATTAATTTTACAAGCTGGCACTGTCGTTGTTTTTCCTCCGTGGTTGATTCATAGAGATGAACGGTACTACCCAAATCCGACAAAATACGACCCACAGAGATTTGAACCGGAAGAAGCAAGGCAGAGGGAACCTGGTTCATACATTCCATTTTCAGCTTCATCAAGAAACTGCATTGGTAATACTTCAATTTCAATATTGTTGGCCAAATCACAAGTGTAATCATGTAATGTTTTTGAACAGGTTGGAAGTTTGCAATCATGGAAATGAAAATTGTAACAGCTTGGATCCTTCGACATTTCGTAATCAGCACCGATGATAATCGTGAAGATGTCAAAATTCTATTCCACGCTACTATCAAGCCAGAAAGGGACTACCGAGTGCGGTTAGAACGAAGAAATTAATAGTTCATACTACTTCTGAAACTAATGGTATCCTTTCAATTCGAGGGTAACAAAAAGAGCGGATTAAAAGGATGGAATTCTTATTGGCGAGCCACGAATCGTGAATTTACATATTTAATTGTTTTATACAATTGTAAAATTACATAAGTACAATTTTGTATAAATTAATATAGATTAAATCAATACGGCTGCTTACAATGCTTGGTTTGTACTCCTCTGGGTGTGCCTGCAATTAAAAGCGAAAACAAAATGTTTGCAATTAAATATCTTTACTTTAATTTTATTTTTTTACAAATAACTTACCAATACACATCCTCCAGCAATCATTGGGATACAACACTCCATCAATTCCACAAACTGGGTACCGCTCAAAAGTACAGTAGCAAATGTGCCTCCAATGCCTCCAGTCCACGTTTTCATTAGGATCACGAGGAGGAACGGTAGGCTTGGGAAGGTGACGCCGTTTTGCCATGGAAACATTGATCATTGAGAACGTCAATATCACAGTAAGTAAAGCTAGTTTAGAGTTCATGGTGCCCCCAAAAAAACGATATTTCCGTTTCGAGTAAAGTTTTAGAGGAAAAAAATAGTAATGAGGAATATAATATGCAACGAAGACGGTGGTAAGGTAAGGTTTCATTGGCGATTTCATTTGTACAACCACATTTTGCAATAACCTGGATGACAACATTTGACGGAATTGGTTCATCCTTTTTTTGAATTTCAATAACCATTTGTTCTTTACATCCTGTGTACCTGAAACACAAATATTTCGTCAAGGGTTTGAAATCAAATCTTGCCAAACATTTTAAAAGTAATTTGCTGAAGGCATTTGCAATTTATGAGGGCCTTGATTTTGTTATCATTACTTAATCAGAAAAGAATGTGATCTGGCGATTGTATGTACTTAACGTATTTGGAAGGATTGAAATTGATAAAAAAAATTTTTAATGACATTAGGGGACTTTATCTAATATTATTCATTATTCAATAGTATTTTTTTTTACTTTTTTAATCAATTTTATCGAGAGGAAGATTTTTTCAGACACAACGTGTTAATAATGTCATAAGTGGCATTCAAGCATCCGGTCCGGTCGATATTTGATAATCACACCAATGCATATCACATACTTATGCATGACGTAATTAATTACAATGAAATTAACCAGCAAAGAACAAATATGAAACTATTTCGCTTTCTAAATTTGGGAATATGTACTGATGGTTATGTATGAATGAATGAATGGAAAATATGCGTTTTCTCAGTTCCAGACAGATTCAATGAACAAAAACAGTTAATTATTCACTTCACATGCGAACACGTCTTCATTTGCAATTCACTATTATTCATTAGAGAGACTTTGGTTATGTATGTAAGTGATGATGTGATAATCATACATGAAAACACTTGGCGTAATTTTGAATTCCGTTCAACCCAAAGCAACTGCCAAAAGCGGCGCACGGAAATATCCCCCATCCAAAGTAAAAGGCAATTAAAAGTATTAAAACTATTAGGATTTGTTGTAGACACTTGACCAACGATTAACCGTGAATAGAGGTGAACAGTTTGTCAAATTCAGAGTTACAATGTTAAAATCAAATTCTCTGAAATTTGTTGTGTTCACATTAGTTATTTTTATGCTCGTGGAGAGCATTTCGGGTATAATCGGCAAAAGCAAAGGGAAACGTAAAAAGCACAAAGATGATAGTGACGATTATGACGACGATGATCAGAGCTGTTATCCAGGACGAAACTGTGATTTTGCAATTTAAAAAATCTTATAATTACGGTTCATTTGGCAAGATTTTTGCTAATTTAAATTGTTTTGAATATAAAGGTGTCCCAGGTTGCTATTGTTCTGGGGAGGAATGTAGACCTTATTTCCCCCCTAAAAATCATGCGGAAGCGAAGCTAAAATGTAAAACATTTAATTACCCACAATGGAGTATCAGCAAAAAGAAGAAGGTAAAAACGAATACCTTTTAGCTATAATTAATTAATTAATTAGATCAATTAAATATTGGAATGGCTCATTAAAAATCAATTTTTGTGTGAACAGGGCAAGGGAAAGCACAAACATAAGAAACATCATCATGAAAAGTCCGAATCTGAGGCGGATATCTCTTCACTTGTGACAAAACACAATTTTACTGCTCCTCAGGCTCCACTTTCAGCCTTTGCTCCTATAGAAATTGTTGAAATCGTTCCAACGCAAACGGTCCCTGTTTCTGTTCCAGTTCCAGCTCCCGTTCAAACATTCGGAGAATTAGACGTTAAACCACAAAATTCATCATATTCGGTTATGATCAATAATGTTTCTTATCAAAGTCCCATCAAAGCGGTTCATCCATCACAGCGTAATTTCCGTTTGTAATAAATAATTAATAGTTTGTTCATTAGCGTTCAGTATTAGTTCCCCTGTGTGGTGTTTTATGAGATTGCATTTTTGCTATTTTAAATATAAAATTAAAAACATGATAGTGATTCATCGTTTTATTTAAAAATACTTTAGAGACATTCAACGTAATAAAAAATTACAAATGATAACTAAAGCGCAAGCATTCGGCATTTGATATTATGTAATTTTATCATAAGAACTTGGCGACAGCTGTCATTGTTTTTGAAAGACAAAAAGTACCACTAAACACCCGTATTATCACTTTTCGGTTATTACAGTTACAATGCGTTTTTCATTATGTTATTCCAAGAAAAGTACAAAGAATAATTATGATGGCTACATTTTCAGTCACCTTACTATTAAAGAAGCAACTTTTAAATAGTTTACAATTTACAATCCCAAACTTTATATTTCTCAGTTTTTGTTCATGACAAATAGTCACTCAAGAACAAAACTGATTCCACAATGTGCAATGGACGATTGTCCTACGGACAAAGATGATGGAAGGGATAGACATGACTTTGTGGGCCAACAACAGGTACCAATGTATTTTACAAAATCTCTGTGAAATTAAGATAGGTACTTCCATTCTAATTCAATTGTTAACATCCCCAGGTTCCCCCAGGATATCTCAAGCGTGCAGATAAAGAAAAATTGCGTCAGATTTTCAACAAATATGCCTCGGTGGAGGAAAATTGGGAAAAGTACATGACACCAAATGATGTAATCCGCAAATTCCTTGGTTTGTTTTCCCATGACAACTACAATGCCAGCAGTGTTGAGCTTCTTGCAGGAATAATCAATACCTCCAAAAGTGGGCTCATATCATTCCCCGAATTCCAATACTTTGAAGGTGTACTATGTCGTCCGGACGCTTTATACCGGGTCGTGTTTCAACTATTTGATGCGAATTCTAGAGGTCTCGTCCGATATGAAGATTTTAGGAATGTCATACAAAAAACAATTTTGCGTTCGTACGTGAATGAAGAGTTTGTTAAGTCTTACTTTGGAAGGGGCAATAATGGGGCTTTATCTTATCCAGAATTCTTCCAATTTCTTCATGACTTTCACGAAGAAAATACAGCAGAAGCTTTTAGACGAATGGATACCACAAAGTCTGGCTTTATATCACCCAAAGAATTTCAAGAGATCATGTACCAAGTCAAACCACATTTACTTACACCACAAGTTGCGGAGACTATCACTGCCTTGGCCAACAATCAAAACATATCGTTCCCTTATTTCTTAGCCTTTAACAGACTTTTAAATAATATGGACCTCGTGAAGAATATATATCTAACCGCGACAAGCAACTCTTTAACTACTCAATTAACGAAAGATGAGTTTTTGAAAGCATCTCAGGGAATGATGATGCTCATTACCCCGTTGGAAATCGATATTTTATTTGACCTATGTACTTTACTTCGACCAGGAAATGGTGTACAATATGCTCATCTAGAGATGATAGCCCCAGATGTCCATGTAAACGCGAAACCCGCTAGAACAGCAAATGAAAATAAATCTGGAGTTTTCATGGAGGGTTTATACAATTTCGTATTAGGGGCAACGGCCGGAACAATAGGCGTCTTTACAGTCTATCCATTCGATATTTTAAAAACTCGCTTGCAAAATCAAAGAAAATTAATTAGTACCGCTGCTGGGATTAAAGAAGAAGTCATGTACAAGTCTTTTGTAGATTGCTTTTTTAAAATATTGAAAAATGAGGGAATTAGGGGCTTATATCGTGGTGTTCTCGTCCAAGGTCTACTATATTTAATATTTTATTGGCTCATCTTCTTTATTCATGTCTTCATATATTAATGCAATAATTTGTTTGTCCCCAAGTGATTGGTTCCGCACCCGAAAAGGCTACCAAATTGGCTGTGAATGACATGATCCGTAACCAGCTAACTGATCCAAGAACCCACTTCATTCCCGTGTGGGGAGAGATGTTTGCAGGAGCTTGTGCTGGATGCGCACAGGTCGTATTCACGTGTCCTTTGGAAAAGATAAAGATCCAATTACAGGTCGTTGGTGAGAATAAGAGTTACATTACAAAGACGACCGTCTTAAATCTCGTTAAGGAATTAGGCATTGTGGGGCTGTACAAGGACTACAAAGCATGTTGGCTGCGAGACATTCCCTTTACTGCGCTGTATTTTACTGGATATAACCATGCCAAAAGAATGCTGCAAGACGAGAAGGGGAGAAACAGTTCATTTTCGTTGTTAATTGCTGGTATTATGGCAGGTGCTCCAGTCTCGGCTTTTTTAACGCCTTCTGATCTTATTAAAACTAGACTCCAAGTAATAAGGAGACCAGGGGACAATTCACCGACGTACTCCGGCATAATTGACGCAGCGAAAAGAATCTGGAAGGAGGAGGGCTTTAGGGCATTTTGGAAGGGTGCTGGACTAAGAGCAATGAGAATAGGGCCACTGTTTGGTGTCACCCAAGTGACATATGAATTTCTCCACGACTTGTTGGGCGTTGATTTTGGAGGCGTGTAAGTTGGAGTCTTCATGACCTTGTCTATTTTAAAGTAAACTATAAGTATGTACATTTTCTATTTGTGCTTGACGGTTTCGGATGTGACAACATTTTAGGAAACAAATTCCAGCTTCAACCGTGCTTAGTCACCCAGATCACATTGGTGGATATGAAATAGCCGTGCCAATCCTAACAGGGATTGAGAATAAGTTTGGACTGGTCCTTCCCAAATTTAAGTAATACTATTTTTATGCTGCTTTAATCTTGCAGTACGAGACAATCCAATTCAAAATTGAATTTTCAGCTTTAATTTAATTACAAGTTTACGTGTGTCATCAACAAAAAATTATGTCACATACTCTGATACAAATTAACATAATAAATCATACGAAACTTTCCAATCAATATGTTTTCAGTTCTACCCATGCTTTTAAGATCTATTTTAACCAGTACTGGTGATGACGGGAATGGGGTAGCACGTGAGCATGTTGAAATGAGGAGTTCCAGGAGGGGGGAAAGGGAATCCCAAGTGTTCTGGGTTTCCATCCCAATCTTGAGATGGAAGTGGGTACTGGGCTGGATCATCAGTAACGACCTTAGGCATGCCTTGCTCATCCATGTAGACACGGAAGCCAGGTGGGAAACCGCCTGGTGGATGGCCAACTGGATAACCGTCAGCGTTAAAATCACACATATGAGGATCAAAACCTCCGGGACCACCTACACCGCCTCCCATGCCGCCAGGAGGTGGGAAAAATGGTGGTGGGGGTGCAGGTGGTGGATTTTGACTGTTTCCGTTGCACGAAAGCTGGATAGTGATAGGTTGAGGAGCGCAACAATTTCCGCTTCCATGATCCTGACCTGCCACCATGGTGACGGCCAACAAAGCCACGGCAAAAATGGGATTCATCCTTCAGACAAATGTTTTAAAAATTAATTTACCCGTACTTTTTTGCAAAAATTTGTAGCTTGAAATTATTTAAACAACAATCTTCGCTTACTTTTTTGAGTTGAACTATTAGTTCCAGTTGTAGGGAAGGTTAGAGATGGGATGTATCAAAAATTTTCGGAGAAGGGTGTTTTATACGATAGGAGATAAGAATGAAACAGGATGTGAGCTCAACATGTTCCAATATTAAGAACTGTGTTTGCTTTTGTCCAAATGCATGACAGGAGATATCAAATTTAGTAAAAAAAAACTACTAATTGTAAGTTAATGGGGCATCAGAAGACAAATTGTTTGAACAAGTGTCTTTGACATTTTTCAGTAGATGTTTGATGAAACCAGGATTACTTGTATATTTCTTTACCTAATATTAGGTAATTCTTAATTTAAGCTGCTGCCATTGGCATTGCTTTGGAATCTGCATGTTCTTAGTGTTCTGGTTGCAGATTTTGGTCGACTTTGACTTTAAAAAAGACATCCGCATAAAATGTGGTTTCACCACCTGCTACAGAGATTTACTTTACTCAAAGGAATTTGTACTGCTCCCAGAAATCAAGGGTAACCATCCAGAAATCAGAACGCATGTTCAAATCTGCAATTATGAGATTGAGACATTGAAAGTTAATTGAAAATTGAACGATTCTATTCGGATGATAGTTGGATTGATTTAGGTACTTAAACATGGGACGCGTTCTAATAGCAGGATGACATTGGCATTAAAAATATAAAATCTTGAATGCATTCTTTTCTTATCACCATTCCCTTCAATAATGCCTAGTTTCCTTCTCGTTAACTGATTCTTTATTTCCTTACTTTCGCTGTACTGTCAACGGGACACTTGCACTTGTGCACGTTATCATATCATCTTCTTGCATAATACGAAGCACGTGTACGGGTGGCACCTCCTCTCTGCGTTCACTTCTCACTTTGCCTTGTCTCGATGAAGATATTCAAGAGGCACAATAGATTGCATTAATTTATCATTTACTTTAACAGTAATTGATTATGATAATGAGTCATAATTGTCTTGCCCTTACCATCTTCACCTGTAATCGCACTCATCCTACTTGTGTGCCACACATTAAAAGGCAAACAAGTTCAAGAAGTGATCATAAAAATTACTTTCAATTTAAGTTAATTACATGTTTGATATTGTATCATATTCTGCATCATTACCATCATCTGTATCCTTTACTGGCGAAAAAGTATCCTATTTGGCTTTTACAACAAAAAAGTGTCGAATATGCGCTGGGAATGTGATAGCCATTGTTGCGAAGCCGTACAAGAAAAGTTTCTGAAGTGAGTGTTCAAGAAAATGCTAATACACGAAATGAATTTTTTAGATGTTATAAATTGTCGAGTTTATTAAAATGAAAATTAATGCTACTCAAAAATAGCAAATGAATAATCCATAATTAATTTGAAACTTGTATATATATGCGCTTTGTGATTTTAGTTTTGGTCTGCCACATAAAACTCTTTCCTTATCAGGTCAATGGTCAGTTTGCGATGAGTTATGCATGCGATGCAAAATTTAGCTTATCAAAGGAATTGGAAATGAAGCCCACATAATACCTACTAGCCGTCAACTGTTTGACATTAAAATAAAAATAGATTGTAAAGAAATGGGCTTTGACCAAATCTAGTCCCAATATAGGTGAAGTTCATTCTCAAAAAAGCTTTAGTTGAGTAAAAAAAAGTTTTATTGTGAATGGAGTAATTATAAATTCTAATGTATTCCCTCTTAAAGAAATAGAAAAAAAAAAGGATTTGGAAGAAGAGTTAGTTTGCTGATTAGTGTGATTAGTTAAAGGGACTACTTTTTTATTTTTAAAATGGAATATGATTATTTGAAGAGGACCCATATCATTTTGATGGGAAAATGGGTGCGTAGGATAAACAAAAATTTGATAAATGAGTAGTTTCTACTCTATAATTAAAGCTTGTACGGAGTGCAACGAGAATTCCGAATTAATTAGAATGCAATGCCACAAGAAAGAGGGACTTGGAAGAGCCTCTTGGGATATATCTCAAAGTAGAAGAAGATAATGGACCAAGTGCCTACATTCCATTTTTACTACAAAAAGGGACGCTGAATCAGGATCTTCTCATCAATTCAGCACTTGCCTTCCTCTAAAGCACAATAAAGAAAGCCAATTCAGTCAAATTCATTTCAAGAAACAATCAAAATGAAACACGTAAGTTTCCATAAAAAAATCTCTACTCAACATCTTCGTGTTTATTAAATGAACACACTTTTGAAGAAACATATTATTTTCTCCTAGTTTTCAATCATCGCTGTAGTGGCTCTTTTTGGTGCCTGCGCTGCTCAGAAATACAGTGCCACCCAAAATAACAATGGTAACCAGACTTACCCCTAGCGTTTTCAAATATTTTATTCGGAGTTTTTTAATTGTCTCTAATTTCCCCATAACGACAGAAATCGTAATCGTGAGATCAGAGAATGAAAATGATGGCGCAGGTAACTTTAGATGGGCATCCGAGCTCTCCGATGGAACAAAGGTATTCAATTCATAATTTCATTTTAGGTAATTTCGAATGACAATGACGTGGTCGAATAATCCAAATTCGCATGTTGTATTTTCATGATTTAGTTGGACCAAAGTGGATATGTGAAGGAAGGTCCAGATCCAGAGAACCCAATCCAAGTTATCCAAGGTTCCTACTCTTACATTTCTCCAGAAGGTCAACAAATCGATTTGACGTATGTCATGTTAAGAAATAAGATTCGATCAAAGCAGTTATTGATTAAATCGAGTCAAGTCATTAATTTTCAAACTTTTAAAGTTCATTAATTAAGTTTTAAATGAATTAATAGCTACACCGCCGATGAAAATGGATTTGCTCCACAAGGAAACCATCTCCCTACCCCACCTCCAGTTCCAGAGGTAAATATAGTAATATAGTAGTTGTAATCGTTTTATTTAATTTAACCTGTTTTAAAAACATTTGGATTTTTTGTAGGCTATTCAAAAGGCTATTGACCTTATCCTCCGTAATGCGGAGGCCGGAGGTGCACCAGCCGCTCCAGCTCCACAACAACCCCGTCGCCCTGCCCCACAACCACCTCGTCGTGGATAAAACACCGTTTTTTAATGCAATCTAAATTTTTTATTTAAAGTTAACTGTGTAAAATGTGATCTGTTAAAATAAAATATGCAATGCAAAATATAATTCAACAGATTAAGCTTTTATCATTTGGCATGACATAAACTTTGCAAAATTCGGGACTGCATTGGCTAATTAATGTGCTTCATGTTCATAAGAACTCGACCAATATCTGACTACCATTTTTAAGCAATTCTTTCTTTTTAATTGACTTTGTAAATCCAAAGTTAAAATTAGTTCAAATAAACTGCGGCCATCGTGGAGTTTTGTCGTGGCTCTTCTCCACCCTCTGGCGGTTGTGCGACTTCTTCGAATGAAGGAACATTGTAGTACTGCATAACGTCATTCACCATAGACTTGACTGCTACAAATGTTTCCTCTCCGCTTGGTCTGATTTGATCTATTTGAAAAAAGTATTTTTTTTGTATTCCATCCATTTTCATTAAAACAAGTTTTAAATGGATTACGTACCTGGGGGAAGAAGGAAACCATATTTGCCAGTATCCCTTAGCTCGTAGCAGTAAGAAAACTTAATTCCAGCGATTCCCTTTGCAAAGTCTTCGCTTCCTGTTTAAAAAGCAAGGAAATTATTTGCAAGGCTACAACAATGCAATTTGTTAATTGAGTTTGTTATCGATCCTTGCCTCCTGCGGCTGCATACAAAAGCTCAGGGGAAGATCCTGCTTGATATTCGGTTCCATGAACGGATTGCAAAGCTTTCTTTGCATTGTTTGCGACGAGCATCATTTCTTCCTTGTCGTCCACCGGGACGTCATCATAACTTTTGTAAAAGTAATTACAATCAAAATTTATAACCTTCATGTAGTATAAAGTGTAAGGATGTTTCGAATTTAAATTCGTAATACCTACCCCCATGGAGTGAAGATCATTTGAGAGTACGCATGGAAGGTTAAGAATAATTTGATTTGTTCACGTCTGGCATAAACATAATCTTGGGTTGATTTGACTTCCGGTTCGGATGCAGCCATTGGTCCTCTGTAAATCTGATAGAGCATTAAACGTTTATTTTCTTCCAATATGTCTAGAGTCAGGACTCCTCCAACGTTGCTTTGAAAGTGTTCTTTGTTTTTAAACAAACCTGACTGCATGGATTGTTTGATGTACCTTTTCCTAAATTTTTAAAAATTCGAACAAATACGTTTCAAATGTGTTTTATACAATAATTAGCAAAATAGTAATTTCAGAATTGTGATACTTCTTACTCACCTCCCCACTTGTAGGACCAGTTTCTGTTTGGATCAGTTCTGAAACGTTTACGCAAATAATTATATGACTTGCTTTCTTTTTGAAAGTTAATGTTACAATGTCTTACCCAACACTAAATGGAGGACGGTCAGTAAGGCACGATGAATTTAAGAAAAAACAATTAAATTATGGTACTGACTATAAGTTTCTTTTTGAATAAGTAGCTGTAAATGCTCACCATCCAAAGGCACTTGCCAAGAATCCCATGTTTCCACTTCGCGTTTTTCTCCACATCCTTATCCAAAATTAAAATGATATAAAGAATAAGTAAAATACTAAACTACAATCAATTTAAAATGTTTTACCTGTCAATTTGGGTATACTCGTATCCGTCTTTAATACAAATTCAACGGATTATTTTTTCATAATAAATTACCTAATAAACGTTAGTTTATTTTTTAAAGATTCAAGAATTTGCGATTACCAGGGTTTAGATTTGGATTGATGTACCAATCTACTTCACCGACATATCTGTAGTCAGGATGACTTTCTCCTGCAGCAGCAATTTCAATTAGTTCATTGGCGATATATGAAGTAACGGCTGGGGAAATCTGAAACAATGAGATATATTTACCTTTCCTTTAAGAATGATATTGAATTTGAATTTGGTAAAAAACAAGAATTATAAACATACCCATTCTCTGCATCCGGTAGTAGATTGGAAAACCAAACAATTAGTCAACGTTCATCAATTAAAAGGAGATATTGAATATCATAATACCATAAACTAAATACTTACCTTGCATGAATACCACCATCGATCCAAACTGCAGGCTTACTTCCACCACCTCCAGTTGAAATTTTAAGAACTTTCATAGATCGTCCCTCAGTACTCATCCCGTAGTCCTCGGTACTTAGAAACCCTGGATGCTCCGCAGCTTTATGTTCCATCCAACTTTGAATCTACAAAAAAGATTAAAACTTGTTTACGTACTATATCTTTCAATCAATTTAAGCTGGAATTTTCTTACTGTGCCCAGTCGCTGATAAGCATCCCAGTTCATTTCGGAAGAACGCCTTATGTTATTGACGCTCCTTTCATTTTCAATCGCTCTAAGAAATTAACTTTCATTTAGATGCCGACCAATACCCAAAAAGGTTAACTTTAGTTTAAATACATGTGTATGGGAAGTTATCAAACTTACGCTTCCAAATCAGGTATGGATACTTCATACGGAATGCTCAGAGTAGTGAATAATCCTTTAAGAGTCAAAAGCTGCTCGGGGCAGACAATGACATCAGTTGTGGCGTTATAAACGGGGGGAGTAAGAAAATCTAAGGTGTTCGTTAAGTAGATTCCATTCAGAGCATTATAGGCTCTCGTGGAGGTCAAATTTACTCTCAAAATTTGGTATCTTGGAAGAAAATTCCACATTAAAATTACAATTACAGTCAAATCAATTTAAACTTTTTAATTTTTTTAAAACGAACCCGTCGTATGTTTTGCGACCTCCCGTTAAAGCTGAGAAAAAGCAAGCCAAAGTGGGGAGAACGTAAGCAACAGGATTACTTTGGAGGGGGAGCCCCTCAATATCCAACATTCGATCCATTATTTTGTACTTTGCAACCGATTTTTTTACTCATGCACTTGCTCAAGCCAATGTCACTTACCTTCTGGGCTCAAAATATTCGGTTTGAATCATATGAATTTGCGTTATGTAATAATGAGCGGACTTTTTACAGGTTCAGTGAGTGTAATTGCAATTAGCTATGCTTATTGCTAATTTATTCGTGTACAGATTTTTTGTTATTCATTCGGCAAAGGACCATAGACGCTAGGTAGTCATAGCCAGGCCATCATAAATATCTCAAAAGAGCCATCGAGACCAATCACGAAAATTGGTACACAGGTAGATTCGGCCTTTGCGAATTTTTTGACGCCAAAATCAGGATTGGTCTCGGTGGCTCTTTTGAAATATTTAGGTTTCAGTGGGGGC
>JAHZMX010003887.1:27453-49312 GCA_027743895.1 Seira musarum
CAGTGGGGGCGTCTTTTTCGATAATGGCAGGAAAACGTTACCAACGTGAATTTTGGCCTGGAAATGACGACTTAGCGTCTATCCTCCTTTCCGATGGAACAGTTAAGTACCTAACCTAACATCCTTTGTGAGGTACAAAACCTCGTTTGAAAAACATTTGTAATCGAATGAGGTTCGCTATGTTTTCTTGTTACTTTTATTGAACAGCTATTTTGACAATTAGCGAATCTCGGAATTCATTCAAATTCAGTCCAGCTGTCGGTGCCGACCATGAACTTGAGAAGCATATTACAAATTACAATTACGTCAAATTATCTATTAATTGAAACCATAAACTTATCCGGATGAAGCCAGTGATCAAGTTTTCGTACGTGTGCGACAATACTAGCTTGTTCAATAATAAATTCCAAATGATTAGTATGAGATACTTTGAGGATATGAGGATGAGTTTTCCTTGTTGGACATCTAAAATAAATACGACGACGACTTAAGCAAACTCTTTTATAGTTCTGCTGTTTAATTTTTATCGACCTATGACTCAAAAAACTTGAATTTGAGTGCTTTCATGATCTCTGCGACCTTTGTCTCTCTTCATCGTTTTATGATGCATTTTGTAAAATTTTAAAAAAATGCTTGAAAAAGAAACCAGACTTTCATAAAAACTTTCCATTATGCAAAGACACGATTTCAAACGAACTCTGGAAAATGAAACGTTATCATAATAAATTCTTGATTTAATTTTAGCATGGCACCTGCACCTGTCCACCAATGAACTTCTCTTATCTGTCTGATCCTGAAGGTTTTTCGGTTAAAAATAATGTTTTTCTGTCAATGTTGTCAGTTTTCCATTTTTTACACTTCCTACTTTATCAATTTTTGCCGTTTACTATCAATGCATGCATACATAACTGTGTTTACACTTTTGAAATTCCAATAAAATTTATCAAACTTTTGTGCTACATGTATTTTTTACATCATATCATATTTAACTTACTTATTCCTGCTCAAACATTATGTATTAGTTTGACTGGAACATGAGCAGTCTGATTCTGCTGACACAAAAGATTACATAGAGCGATTAAAAGCGCAATACCATATTTCCCCATCCATGATTGAGCTCAAACAATCCACTATTTTGTTTACATTTTAACTAATAATCTCTATACATTTGTTGCTGTTGCTTCTCAAATCTCCACTCCTGTTTTTTTTTTCTCAAATACAAAGATTGACATTTTTTTGTTCACTCATCATCAGCTCAGCTAGTTGAAAGGTAGACGTTCCAATGTGAATCGCTTCATTAACATGAGCGAGCGCTGAGAATCTTCGTCGTGTGGGCTCCTACGCGCTAAACAAAGCACCAAAATGTAATTGCTTTAAGGCTAACATTATTATCACGTGCCAAAGCAAATTTTCATAGTTCAAAAATAAGTCGAGTAGGTATATAGGCACCTACGATTGCGATGACTTTGTTTCATTTCTTTATTCCAGACTTGTTTTAATTTATGTATGCGTATTAGGGGAAATGAAATGCGAAGTTGTTAACATTTTGGCATAACAAGGATCACACTATTTTTTTTTTCATTAATGGAATAAGCTAATGATTGTGAATCGTAGTGATCATGTATGTCCTCATTGTCATTATGACTTCTTCACATGAAGGAGAAAAAAATAATGCTGAGTGGGTATCATCCATGATTCTTGACTTATTGAATGAATACCTAAAAAACTTTTTTGTAATCCTCGTGTTATATTTTTCATTATCTTTAACGCGCAACAACAAGTTTAGTTGACCAAGGCATTTGAATTGACTGAAAGAGAGTGAGAGTTCAGCGAGCTGGCCAGATGTGCCCACTTCATCTATTTATTTGTATCGCTCATTCATTCACATTGGATATCATATTCTCATGTCTTGTCGTATCTAATCGAAAAATGCTGGAGTTTATAACAGACACTACAAATCCAGTCAGAATTTTTAGTATTAATGATTTAAAAGGGGAGAAATGAAGAACGAGTTTTTCGTCCGATTAAAATTCAAGTAAATTAGTTGGTCTTCATCAAATGGAAAGTTGGAGATGGGGCTTTAATTCGAATTTAATTGCTGGAGTTCAAACTAATCGTGAGTTTGAGTTCGGCTGGACACGGAGCAAGTGGAATGTGCACATAATGTGATTGTGAGAAAAAATTAAAGGGGACAACTAAGTTTTTGCACTTGACCGATTTCAACTCATTATATTGGCAAAAAACAAGGACTAGAGAAAAGAAAATGAAGAATAAATATATTTCCCCACTTCTGTTGCTGTTTGGTTCGCTTATGCTCGGAGTCTCCGTTTTGGTAGGGTATTATGTTGTTCCACATCAAGTTCGAGAAAATATCTTGAAGGTACAACAAAAACATGAAAATGAATGATCATGGCTATGGCATACCTATCCAAGTTTATCAAATATTGAGTGTTATGAATTTTTTGGCTTGTAGAACTCCAAAATTATTCAAGGAAATACAAGGTTTGAAAAGTGGCAGGCGCTTCCAGAGTCGGTGAAGCTATACCAAAAAATCTATTTTTTCAATGTCACAAATCCTGAGGAAGTTGTGCTGGGAGGAAAACCTATCTTGCAGGAAATAGGACCTTACGTTTACCAGTAATTGTGTTCTCTTTTAATTCCTTAAACGGAGGCATTTTCAATTGTTAGATGCTTTTGTTCTACAGCCTTGACGCTAGCATTAACTATCTCGCATTTCCCCCTGTACTTGCGTGATTTTTTTATAGAATCTAGTTTTTTCCATATATGCTTTTTTTAAAAAAAAGTAGTCGCATTCAGTTTTTTATGATTTCAAAAATGGTCAGCCTGGGATGTCTGACAGTCTGACTGAATGTGGGAAAAGTTTGGGAAATATTAAAGATAAGTATCTACCGCTTCAAAAACTGCTTTCCAGAATTTTTTCCGTTTTAATCTCAAAGTTTGATTAGGAAAAGTGTAAAAGGAGTTCTAGCGAACATTGGGTACATCAGAACTGCACTTTGAACAAGCAACTTGGCGGTTTTGTAACAATTTGGTGAACAAAGAGAAAAACAAAACATAGGTATCCATTCCACTGGATAGGACACAAAGATCAATTTGAATGCTTACTTTATGATTCATATACATTTCACATCAGTTTAATTGCTTTATATCCAAAAGTTTACTTGCACCGACATGCGACCGACTAAATGAACTCATGAAAGCTTTCTCACGATAAGAATAAAAACCTGCTGAACTGGAAGTTAGTTCATGTGCACTGGCTGAGCAAACACTTTCTTGACTCTGCCTTTGTCCTTTCCTTTGTGTCCATCGTGTTTTACTAACATAAGTACATATTTTTTACGCAACTCTTCTTGTTTAATGTTTATAAAACTTTGTAGTATTAAAAAAAGTTATAATAATAGTTGATTCAAACATTGATTATTCTTTAATAAAAAACAAAAAAATGTAAAATTGACGTCAGTTTTTTATGTTTAGACAGAAACGACGCAAATTCAACATTGTCTTCAATGAAGACAACGGAACAATTTTCTACCGCGAAAAGACAGTCTATTTTTTCAATCCAGAGCTAACGAATGGGTCATTAGATGATAAAATAACATTTGTAAATCTTCCTTATGTGGTAGGTCACTACTGAATATTATAACGAAACGAGATTTGAAGATTATGAATTTATGAGTTTAATTAAGCCTAATATTTTTTTAAGGGTGCTGCTCATAAAGCATCTCAGCTTGATCCTGTGACGAGGTATGTGATCTCAGAAACACTACGCTCTCATCCCAAAGAGCAGTTGTATATGAAAACCACAATCAGGAAATTACTTTTTGAAGGAACGTACTTGCCATTTATCAAAGATTTGGCGGAATTGAATGGCGAAGAGATTTTACCAAACAACACATTTGGTCTTTATTATCTGGTATAGCTTTTATATATAGCATTAACATTACAGATGTAGTAGTATGCAATTTAAAATCAAATATCTTGAACACATATATTTTCCTCACTTCAGAAAAACGGTACGGACCAAGGTCTCTTTGAAATTTTCTCAGGGGTAAAATACCCAGACAAGTTTGGCAATGTTGTTTCATGGAACGGCAAGAAAAGTCTGGATTGGTGGGATAATGAATACTGCAATAGAATCAACGGAAGTGATGGCGGTGTATTCACACCTTACTCTACAAACGAAACAGTTTTCCAAATGTTCATTCCTGGACTTTGCAAAACATTTCGTTTTGAGTATGAACCTGAAGATGGATTAATGGTTAAGGGAATTCCAGTACTAAAATTCTCAATAAAACCGAGTCTGTTCCAAAGCCCAAGGGAAAATCCAGAAAATGCTTGTTTCTGTGTTAATCCTGGAAAGAATTATGAGAATTGTCCAGAAAGTGGAGTTTTTCCTCTAGAAGGTTGTGGGAGAGGTATATACAAATTAAATTATTAATCTTTCAAAACTTTCCGTCCACAAAATGTCACCCAACATCAGTGTCCTTAATTTTTTCGTATTGTAGGTGCGATGATGCTTTCGCAGCCCCACTTTTATCAAGGATCTGATGTACTTCGAAATAGTTGTATAGGCCTTAACCCGGAGAAGAGCCGCCATGAAATGACACTTTTGATTGAAACTGTACGAAAATAAACGTTTTGTCTTCCATTGACAATTTTTCGAACTTCCAATTCCATTAATAAAATGCGTGATATTCTTTTGCTACAGTACACGTCTGCACCAGCAAGAGCAAGCATTAGATTTCAAATGAATATTGGTCTCAAACCAAACAAGTTCTTCCGACCTCTCAAGAAAGTCCCGAAATTGGTTCACCCACTCTTCTGGATTGATCAAGTTAGTTTACAATGACCATTTTACATCATCATTAGAAACCAACATTGGAAGTAAAGAAACATTGTTTTGATGGCATTTCTTTTAGACCGTTGATATTCCTGATGAATCTGCAGACCTTCTTCGAGATAAACTTTATTTCACCATAAACACCGCAAATCTCTTGACTCAAATAGGAATAATAGTCGGACTATGTCTTATAATTGTGTCCCTTCTCGCTTTTTGTTTGTGTTCATACGGATCTCCAGAAAATGAGAAAGCCAAAGCAGGAGATATAGGTAAATCACAATTTAAGAAACGTTTAAGTAGGATTTCACTAATCTATATCATTAAATTAATATTCCAGGGTGTGTATCATATTACCCCAGTGGCACTCTACAGAATGGAAAGATATCAATGAAACCTAACTCAAACGGCAAGCTACCTAATGGTTCCGCAAAGAATGGCCATGGACAAGGTCAATATGAGTGCGTTGAACTTTTCCAAAAGAGGAGCGGTGACAATGACGACGGATTAGTTAACCAAAATAACAGCAAACAAAGTAAAATAGATCCGAAACCGGTGATCTCCAATGCTAGTAATAATAGCCCAGCTGCATTACCGATGGACACGAGTAAGAGTCCTGATTCCCATTTAAATCCTTTTCCAGTTCTAACGGATTTTTCAAGTTCGTCATCCATAGGACATGATCAACGTGCAAATCTGAATACTCTGAAGAATGTTGTGGAAGCTACGTCTTCATATGAGAATCTTTAAGACTGTGATTTTAACGCACCATTTACAATTATTTTAGTTCAAATGTTTTGTAGTTACACAATTCTACGACTTTTTGTACAAATGATATAGGTAGTTTACCTCTAATGACTAAAAGGTAATAAATAAAGAAATTAAAAAATTTCATGAAATATCATGATGAACAAAACAAGGTATGAGCATAATGTACAAATGCAGCATATCACACGTATTTTAGTCCATTTTAAATATTAGTTTTTTGAATTGCAAAATATGTAGCACTGAAATATTCATCAATGTTTATACTACGAATTGACTTGCAAACCCAACAATTAATTTTCTGTCTTCCATTTTGTAAAATACGACGCAATTTCCTTACTTTCTACAAGGAATGAAATAATTAATGCAAAGATTGATGTAATTAATATGAAGTTATTTAGAATGAAGCACGAGATTTAAGAAAGATATCAGAAAATTAAACGAATTTGGATCCAACATCCAACCGTTTTGCCGGAATAATACAATAATTGTGGTATTGTGTGCATCTCGTTTTTGTCCGGTTCAAATATTTTGGATTTCGTTCACTTTTAATCCTGAAAGAAAATATTTTAAAAGTAGATTTGTTCCAAACAACCCACATAAAATATTTCTAGAGGAGGCTTCCAACAAAATGAGGTTTCAAAAACATCCTACAACGCATTGGTTCTGCATCGCTGTCATGTCAGACTTCACTTTCAAGAAGTATTCCCAAAACAAACAAATACGTATGCATCTACATATTGTCACAATTATACTTATTGTATAGGACATACAAACAAATCCTGGCACCATAACTGAGACACGGACTCTGACGCACGCCGGCTCTAACTCCACTCCAAATTTTATGTGGGTCTCTTCTAGTGAAAAATCATTGAACTTCCTCAAAATAAACAGAGGGTGTGATCCGAATTGCGTACTTTTTGCAAGTCAAAGCATGTAATTATAGTTTTTGTTGGCTCAGACATCTCTGCAATATCAATCCAATCTACAAATAGCCTTAGCTTAAGCTACATTTGGCTTCCATGCCAATGTGACATTTCATTCGTAATCGTCGCGGTATTGCGTGCACCCACAGCCTGATAAAAGCTCACTTACTCAAAGTCGGAACCACATTAGCCAAAGCCAAATCTAAAACATTTCGTCGCATTTTCTGAAAAGTCATACGACTTTATTGCATGCAATACTATGCAATAATAATGATAATGCAATGCGGTCGAGAAAAAAAATCATTCCAAAGAAGATAGGAAACGAAAGTGTAAAGAAAACCCACAACATAATCTCAGTCTCATTCAGGGACAAAGCTATAGTTATTCAATTTCCCCTGAATCTGAATCCGAAAGTCATTACCATTACCACAACACAACATTCAAGTTCCCCTTCCTTCTTCTCAAGTCCAGTCCACCATTCACGTTTTGTTTGGTTTATCACTTCCAGACTTATTGCCAATGCCAGTTTTGGTGAACATAATACGGCTTCCCTTCAATTCGTGCGAACAACAAAAATGCTTTCCGTTATACCAGTTTTAAGCTATCCGACTACCCTGGCCTGATCCACATCTATCATTATCATGGTCCATGCGTATTTCCAAATAGAGTTATACCAGACCACACAATAATGCTTACAATGTATTTTCTGTTTTCCTAAAACATTTTACAGTTATGTGGCATGCTCATGATGAGAAATGGGATGCTAAGGTACATAACAAAACAAAACAGTAGTTCACGTTCACGGAACTCTTCTGGATCTCACGTTACGCACAAAATAGTGCGAAGCAAGCAATAGCAATGACATGACATGAGGTACAAATTTCACATCATCAGTTTCACTTTCGTTTTTGTCCAACAACCAAAACCCGCAGCAGAAGCAGCTTAAATCTTTCATAATAATAATGTCTGGTTTGATGGCATTAACTTAACGTGTTCTGTTCTCTTGTGTTGATTTCAAGTGGCTTGGATTGGAATTGGAATATGCGAGATAAAAAAAAGTGATAGGAAAAGAGCTTCTCTGTTCTCTTTCATAATCTGTTTCGGGACTTTAAGTACATGTTCCAAAAAGCTTTTGGTGCATATCATCATCATCACATCACATTTTGTACTCTTCTATTGTACAAGCACGCATGAAATCAAGAAAAAAAAAGCTTCATGAAACTATGTAACTAAAATCGAATGAGTGTATTTTTTGAATACGAGAAGAGGGGAAGTCAAAGTTTTTCTCTATTTGCTTTTTGTCCATCATTCAGTCAGATAAAAACATTCAAATGTGAATCCTCCTCTCTTTTCTTGTCTCCGATCTCCTAAACGTTTTGTTCTAGTGCAAGTCGCAAGTGGAAGCAAAAGCTGTTTGAGTTAAAGACTTCTTTGCATTTTTAATGGCAAAGATAAGACGCATCGAATCACACGCAAGCAAGCAAACGCAGTAAAACTGTACAGATTCACTCACGCAGCCTTGCTTTTTGCTTTGCCTTTTCCTTGAAGTGTGGAGTGTCGTGAGTCGTGGACAGTGGACTGAGGTGCAGTGAAAGAAGAAAAAGGAGAGGAGGTTTTGGAAGGAGTACAGTTTTGCAGCTGAGGACAGTGCAGTCTAGTCTGGATTCTGGATTAGGAAGGAGAAGAAGTGAAAGAAAGTAGAGAAACCTGTTTTCCTTTTGCGAATTTCTACTTGCGCATTTTTTTGCACTGTATTTTTCTGCTTGTGGGAAAAGTGGTAAAAGGAGCTTTGAAGAGGAACCAAAGAAGAAATGTCAAAAGGACTGACGTACGGATTGTTGGGAGCCGGTTTGCTCCTTGCAGCGGGATCCTTGATTGTTGGATGGTTCGTCTTCCCTGCAGTCATTAATAGCAAAATTACGAAGGTTAGTAATAAATTGTTTTTATGTTTGAAAATTCGATAATTAGTACATAGTTCTAGTCAAATTCAAAAGTGTCTTGGTGTAACTCGTTAAAAAATTAAATTAGCTTCATGGAAATTTCACAATGTCAGAGTGCATAACACAAAAACAGATGACATATGCGGTTTCAAAAACGCACATGGGCGAAAATTAAATAGACAAAACGATTTACCAGAGAATGGAGAAATAAGTTTTGCAATTTGGCCTTGAAGAAGATTCAGTCAATTTACTTGAATTTAATTACTCATCCTCTGTCTTTGTTCAATAATTTTTCCTAAATTCATGGTCCATTGTAGAACAGATTGTTGAGGTGATGGTTTATCATATAATCATTATCACTCGATCTTTTCCATCGAAAGGCCCCACTTAGGGTACATCATCCATTCGAAATTACTTGTCATTGTTTGCGCAAAGTAAAAGGATAAATTAGTATAAATAAGACCTCTCAGAATTAACTGTTACGAAATTATGCTTATTGGTCCACTGAGACGAACTTGTGAAATGGCATGGAATAGTAAAGTATCTTTTATTGGGGTAAACCAACATCAACAATCAAATGAGTTGTTTTGTAGGACAAAGATTATAAATGCTCCATAGCATTTTTACGGAAATATTCTTTCTCCAATTAAAAGTACCTAGCTGTAAATACTTAAATACTATGTAAGTAGTAGGTGCAAAATGTTAAATTCCAAAATAACAACGGGACTGGGTACGAACTACAAAGTCATCAAAAGATAAGATTCGATAAATTACAAAAAAAGGTAAAAAAAATTCTTTTCCCAGCTCTTTGCATGTCCCTGCAGTTTATATTTTTATCCAAATTCAATCACATCTCTTATCGCTTCATCATTTTTCCAGTCAGACTGGACATCGACTTTGAATTATAATCACAGTCTTCTGTAATAAGTACTTCCCTTATTTGTACTACAAATCAAAGTGTTTAATATTTCATCAGTGAATTTTGCTACTGAACATGAACATCATACTGATTATAAATGTGACCAGATTGACACCAAACATTTCCATTTTAGTAATGAAAGACCATATCTTTGGCACTTATTTTCATGAATCAAGGATCATCATCATCAACGAATTCCCAAGTCCATAATTCCATAGTTTTATTAAGCATTTTACTTGATAAATGAGAGAATGGACTAGTTGAGTGAGGTATGCTGAAAAGATGTTGAAAGACAGTTACCTGATTGAGAGAGTGCATGAGAGGCATCTAGACATGAGTGCAAGCATAACATTACTCGAAAAAGATTTATGTTTCTCATTCACATAACACTCGTTCCAAATGCCATCAGGATTGCACCTCACTAAAATCAGTAAAACGTGCAAGTTTACATTTCATGACTAGTTTATTTGGCCTTTCCTGGATTAGATTGATGGTTTAGTAGCAGACCTTTGCACCATCTGAACTGAACTCAGGTCTATTGGAATGAAACTTTGAAGTTTGAACAAATGAGTGGGTGTTAAATACACCAGGTAACTAACGGACATTACACGGTTAGTGGTTGTCGTCGCTCGTAAATACAGGTTTTATGGCGATACAGGTGATCTATTTTAAGCCAGTACGCCATTGCATATTAATGTTTGTCATGTCATCCCCAAAAAATGATTGGCATACACTTCACATAACGACATAACTAAAGGTATGTGATGTACTCACGGCCGGGCCAACGCTAATCATATGATACTCATGATTTGTAGTTAACTCGTTACTTCAAACAGGAAAACCGGCAACCGTTACTTTGGGTTCATGATTTGTTTGATGATACAATAGAATTTTATTGATTGTGTGCAAAATAGGCTGGGTGGCATTCTATTTATGTTTCCGTCAATCCGTTAGAAACAATAACGAAGATTCTCACTCATGTCATGTTTGTCTGTTTTCTTATTTTTCTATCACTTATCTTAAATTTTTCCTCTTTACAAAAACAAATTATTTTCCTGCTGTACACACAACTTTATCCAAGTAGGATGAATCACCGAAACTAGATACGTTTCATTTTCCAACTCTGCCACGGCCTCGTCTCATGAATTCAAACAAAAAGTTAGCTGAATATGACAATCGTAATCTCAAATCCATTTTTCACGAAAGTAAATGTCTAGTCTGAATCATTTGATTAGTGGAGTGATTGAATAAAAATTGAAGATGTAGGGACTCATTAACCTAAATTAAAAACGTTTCTCATGATCTGGTGCTGACTCATTAATACTCATCCTCACAAATCCTTGAGAAGTGCATAGATCCTGTTAATATCTGCATTTAGTAAGCTCATATTTTCAGATTCAGACTTTTATAATTACTCATTTCAATACTTCTTTAATTTAAATCTAGATATGCAACTAAAAAAATGCAAAGTTCAGTACATATTAATTGCTTTTGGTATACATTCACTGGAAACATGGCTAATGCTATTAAAATGTGTATGGAAAATCTTCATCTGCATATTTTCAGCTCTGTCCAACTGAATGTTCATAATTGAGCTGTATCTTGCTTGCACGCAAATGATAAAATACTTAAGTAAAATTTTGTGTGTACCTACGTGAAAGTTCATTAGCTTAAACAAATTCCAGTTAGTCAAACCGCTGACGTTATGTAAAAAAAAAGTACCCATCATCATCATTTTACTGTTCTTTACTAATGCATACATAAAAACCTCATGTCCTGTGCAAACGGATGTTGCTATTGCCATCACACCTCTAAAATTCTGTCTCCGGATTGGTCTGAATGATCACGCGATACGCTACTAGACCGAAATGATGTGGCTTGCTTGCTCTTGTTGGCATTACCTCCTCTCCTCGGAAGTAAAGTGTTCCTTTTGTAAAATCGATTTTTTTATCAGGGAGCAAATTAGGAAGAAGAAAGGATACATAAATGAATGAAGCTCGACAAAGCATTTCGGGAGACAAAGATTTTGGGCATGGGAAAACGCTGTGATATTTATTGATTTAAGAAAAGTTCTTTAAACTTTTTCATGAGTCAACAGAGATAGTTGAATGCAAAAAAGGACTTCTGGAATTGGAAATTTTTATGAGGGTGCAAATCCAGTTGTCGTACATCACAGGACAATGACTACGCATACACACCTAGTATCGTGGAGAAAATGGCATGTTTGCCATTGTCCTGGAATAAGGTTAGGTTAGGTTAGGAATAAGGTTAGGTTAGGAATAAGGTAAGGTTAGGTTAGGTTAGGTTAGGAATAAGGTTAGGCACGCCGTTTTTTTATTTCTATTATTTTGTAAAGACAAATGTAATATCGACCTAATGTGGTATAATAATTATGACTTTGTTGATTGGATCATGTCGTTTGAGAACAATTAGTAAGCAATTATATATCCTTGAGCATTAAAAATAACCAATTGATTATTTCGGCCTACTCAAAGTAATTTTGCTTTTGGATTGTTTGGATTCTATGCTATTATTGACAGATGTGCTTAACCAACATAAAAGTGGTCATGTAAATGTTGATGATATGTATGACCATGCCATTATTATGATCTAGTGTGTTGATTTAGTTAGTCGAGGGGAGGAGAGGTACCGATTGTCAATGAAGCCGCATAATGAATCAACATGTGGCCACACACAAGAACTACACCGTTGATAATGGCGGTGGAGTTCTTTGTGAGATTTCTATTTTATTTTAGGAGCTGCTGCAGCTGGTTTAGTTAGGATTAAAATAGGATTATAGGAAATCCAATGAGGTGAAACCGCATTTATTTTTGTGCACTCTCACCGCCTGCGATCCTGCGAAATATTGCAATTTGTAATCCTCAAGAATTATGAAATGATTGGCTCAGCTAGATTTTTGTATTTTACCAGTTAAAAAGGTTTTTTTAATCGTTTCTAGCGGCCTTCCATGACATAGTAGGTATTTAATTTGATTCTTATAATAAGCTCATTACAAGAAAAGATTTATCATTTTATCTTATCCATCTCGGCTTTTACTTTCCATGTATTGCAGCTTGAAATCCCTCTGCTAAATGGCTGACTCATTCATAATATCTTTTAAAACATCAGATGAGACGTTTGAATTTATTAATACTCATCTCTTGAATTTTCATCATATTGTTCGAATGATGTCTCTTCATTTACAGATTGCACTTCCTCCCTAACAAAAAATGCGTTTTCCATTGCTTAAGCTCACTCCCACGGCTTCATTCAACTCCAATGAAGAAATCATGCCCTAATAAAAGACTCGAGATAAAAAAAATGAGTATTTATGACGAGAAGTCATCTCCCGCATCGCATATTGCATAGCGCACTGTATACAGCAAGAGTACATGCACTAGAGCAGTAGGGGTCATGCTACATGTATGCATTCCATTCAACCTAACACTTGATTATCCTTTTGACACTCGTTTATCAATGATGATAGTTTAGTGAATTAGATTATGAAATCTAATGGGAAGATCCTTTGGTATGATGTGATAATAATATGATCGTTTCGTTTTCGAGCCGAATCTTTCTATTTCGTAGAGCTCATTCAGTTGCATGCATTTTGTATGTACGTTTTAAACAAAATGAAAACTAAAAATGGAGTTATGCTCTCAATGAATTTTTCATTGCTTTTTGTGATTTTCCACTAAGTATGTCTTGTCTAAAAATGACGGAAACTTATAACTTTCTTTTGCTTTCATCTCAATTATTCATTGCTTTTTGCCTTGGGTAGTGAAAATGACAACCGATCATTTTTTTCAAGGTTATGCTTTGACTGACGAGTGGAGTGGAGTAGCGCAGTTTTAAATCAACCAATGGCAGTTTGTTTACGTTTGAGTCCTTGGGCAACGCCTTTGTTTTTCAGTCAAGAACAGGACTTGGCATGAATTCTATAATTATTATTATGATGACGCCATAAACTTCTTCAAGTGCCAAGTGCGAAGGGTGTTGGATGATTGCCGATTGCTCTTATTTCCTTCCCTAACACTTTGGATCTGTTTTATTTACGTTCTCCTTAAGCATGTTTTCTTTTGAGAACGCCATAACTCAAGATGAGTAGGGAAAGGGTGATGATGAAATGACGGTTCAAAGTTTACTTTCTAATGGATGATTAACATTTACATATTTGATTCGATGGGTTAGCTGGCACCGGTGCACACATGACGCGCACTTGAACTTTGAACATGTTGAAAATCAAAGTCTGGACCGTTTAGCTTGAATTGTCTAAATTATGTAATTTTTGAAACATTGCAGTTTTATGACGTCATTTTCGAACGTACTTTGGAATGAATGGCATGTTGGCATGCAGTTGAGTTGAATCCATTTTGCCAACTCTTAAATTAGGACAAAATTGATCGCAAAATACGACATGCTTTTATAAATTTACAAAGTGCCTAATATATAACATGTTAATGTGACTATCACTTGTTTTGATTTTCAGACTGTGAGACTGGAGGAAGGAGGGGATACCTGGAAAAAATGGATTGACATACCAATTCCAATCTTTCAGAAATTTTACATCTTTAATATTACCAATGCAGATGATGTTAAAAAGCAGGGGGCCAAACCTATTCTTGAAGAAGTGGGACCATATGTGTATCAGTAAGTCAAGTACTATTTATTTATTCAGATCATTGACAAAAGCATTTTTAATTTTTTTAATTTACTCTTAGGCAAAAACGAATTAAGACTGATGTTGAAGTCAACGAAGATGGGGATACAGTGTAAGTATTTCATTATTTTCTCGCTTCGTGATTTCTTCAAGTGATTTTCTTGACATTTTGAATTTCATGCTCTTATTCTTCATTCCATTCACTTAGGTTTTACCGACAACCAGTGTACTACTTCTTTCGCCCAGATATGACCAATGGCTCACTTGAAGACAAAGTAACCGTCGTCAATTTGCCGTATGTGGTAAGTCAGGCATTGGTTTTATGACTTTCTTGAAATACCCCAATATGCTTGGGCAATGTTAAATGGAATGGAGGATCACGTTTAGCTATTCTGGCTTCCAGGGCATAACAACAAAGAGTTTACGTGAGGGCGGGGCCGGAAGATACGTAGTGCAAGATTTGTTTATGAACGAGTTTCCAGATGTCCAGGCATTCCACACGATTACTGTTGATGAGTTTCTATTCAAAGGACAATATACCCCTTTCCTAGAATCTCTGGCTGCGTTCAAAGGCGGTGTACCAATTATGCCAAATCATACTTTTGGGCTTTACTACAACGTAAGTTTGAATCTGGAACAAAGCTGTGATTGATTTACAAAATGCAAATTCGAATACAGTACAAATACGACAATATTTACAGAAAAACGGTTCGGATCCCGGAATGATGGAAGTTTATTCGGGGGTCAAAGATTCATCCAAGTTCGGCAGCATAGCCAGTTGGAATAATCAAAGCTCTGTTGAATATTGGAATGAAGACCCTTACTGCAATATGATTAATGGATCAGATGGAGCATTGTTTGTAAGTGGAAAGAAATGATACTACTTGATCATTGACACGAAGCCATAAGCATACAAAATAATCAAAATGTGCTGAAGTAATAGTGCAAGTGAAACTTTCGTCTGTGATTTAGAGCCCTTTCGTCACGGAAGATAGAATGGTCTATATTTTCAGTCCTGAATTGTGCCGCTCGCTGTACTTGACTTTTAATGGAGAAGAAACTATTCGAGGACTTCAAGGATATCGCTTTACATTACCAGACGTCGTCTTGGAAGATCCTAGGAAGAGTAAGGAGAATGAGTGTTTCTGTACTTACCGAGGTGGAGATGATATGAAGGCCTGTCCCAAACGAGGTGCATATCAATTGGAGTCGTGCAAGAAAGGCATTCCTCTGGTCGTGTCGTTGCCGCATTTCCTAGATGCTGATGAAGAAATGAAGAATCAAAGCATTGGACTTAATCCTATTCGGGAGAAGCATGAAACTGTCATTACGCTTGAACCCGTAAGTGTCATCATTCATGTCAATTTACTTGAATTGCGGAATTTTTGTTAAAAATAATTCATTTGGTTGTTTTTAGAATACTGGCGTTCTCTTGAAAGCTCACAAACGAATTCAAATGAATATCGAACTTTCTCCAAATAAAAAATTTAAGGCTATGAAGAAGGTTCCTGAAATGATTTTGCCAATTTTTTGGGCGGACGAGGTAAGTGAAAATCTAATGATTACCAAGTACAGTGTTATGGTCATTTGCAATTGACCTATTTTTATGATAATGAAGCCATAACCAATATTTTTTTCTTGCATTATAGTCCGCAGAACTGACTGAAGCTAGCGCTGAACGTATCCATAACAAACTGATAAAACCCCAAGAGATCATCGGAAAAGCCATGTGGGGAGCATTTGGTGTTGGATGCGCACTCCTAGTCCTCGGATTAATTCTCCTCATTCGACAAAACAGAAATCAACAAGGCGAGAAGAGCTACCGATAAGGGATGTTTTAGTCTTAGTCTTATAAGCACTACTAAATTGCTTATCAGTTGATTTTATTAGCCTGAGGTACACATTACATTTGTTCTATCAATTCTCAGTTCGAAGTAGGTGGAATACGAATACAGATTATAGCACTATTTGATTTGTCGTTATTCATTAGTTGAGCGATATTTGTTTCGTTAGTTAATTAAGTGCAGAAACAAAGATACATATATTTTTCTTGTTTGTAGTTCTGACAAATTAAAGTTTGTTTAGTTTAGTCATGTTTATGTTATTTTTTCTAAGCTGAGTAATTCTTATAAAACTATCTTATGATTTTAAATGACTCATGCCAGTAACTTTGATTAATTATCCATAGGTTTTGTCAATAGTCAATGCTTCTCTTTTCTTCTTTTCCATTGTCTTTAGAAAATCTTTTTCGTTTTTCATCTTTTTAAGTGTATTGAAAGGGAAATCATGTTGGATACTGATCTAAAACACACAATGCATTGTGATATGTTATGTTACAAGATACAGATATTGTTACCGGTTATTCTAATCCTTGCATAATAAATCTATTCGTTACAATTGTTAGTCGCAACTATTAGTCATCAAAGACGTGGACATTATGTAAACTGCAATATTTCTCAGTAGCCATTTGTTGCCAATATGTGCTCTCGTGGAACGTACTTTTATATGTTGTTGTAAGTCAAAAATCATATTGTTTAAATATTGTTGTATTAACTGCGACTTCAAAATCAAATTGTTACATGCTTCGAATGTAATATTGATCATGAAAAGTTGTGCCAAAATACAAATAAAACGTTTTCTTTGTAAATAATAAGTATTTGTGTGGACTTTCGTCTTCTGGTGATCACATCTTGTTTTCATGTTCATCAAACGCATGAATCAGTAATTTACTATCATTTATAATTACTTGTGGGTGGAAATTGAATTTTTTTTGTTCTTTGCCCGAGCAGTGCTAATGAGTTCACTGATCGTGAATCATGTTTATGAAATGCACTTCTTATTTTCATAGCATTTAATGCAAGCGATGCATGCAACCTGCAACGTAGCTCTATTTATTCATGGAGGATGAAGATGTCACTTTAAAAGCTTTTGTGATTCTTTGCTTTGCTCACCAAAAAAAAAACTGCAGGACATTATATCAAGGCGATGAAAATTACAAAAAAGTTCTTTCATTCAGTTTCAGATTTTTGTTTGCAGAAAAAAATACGTTGATGTGGTCATCTTGGACTTTGTCCCCGTCGAATGGATTCCCTTGTTTTTCCTTGACGTTTAAAATTGTCATCCTGTACTCATTCACTGGAGTGAGTGGTGGTGGACAACTGACTCCTATTGTAAATGCAAGTCTTTCTTGAATAGCAATGGCACGCATGATCTACTTCATGAAAAAATGAACATAAACTTGAGGACGCATAAAAAAATTAAAATCTATTACATTACTCATTTCATTCCTTACACAACTTGACATTGCTCGCTAACACGCTACTATAATGTTAAGAAATGGACAAAATATTACATTGGACGAAATCATCAATTCATCCGTCTGATGACGATGGAGACACTGAAAGCGTACAGCCTCGGGCATTCCAGTTTTGTGGCCTCTAAAAATTATGTTTCAAATCATCCAGTTTGATATTGATATTCTTAGTTTTATCATGTCGTAAGTTATGTTCACCATGATAACGATAATATTTTCACCGGGTTTCATAACCTGAACCCTCTTCTGTCTCACTAACTTGAATTGAGACACGTTTGCTCATTTTCTCTTTACAGAGGTCAAAAAGTAATAAATAACTTGAATGTGTGCCTTTTAGCCTGACTAATTTTAAGTAAGTTAAATCTGTGCTTTTTTTATCATTGATACATTTCCATTACAGCGATAAGAAAAACCTTGACTCACCCAAAGGAAGCAGAAGAGAAAAAAACATTAATTGAGATTGAAATGTCATCTTCATCATAAATCTGGAAATCATTAATGAATGATCAATGTTCAGTATTCAGAAGTCCCATAGTGCATTTTGTTGTAATATTGGACATTGGTTTGGTGCATTTGCCCTGATGACATGACACTACGCATTACCCCTATCAGTGTTTTTTATGTCTGTGATATTGTGATGATGAGGAAATGTGTTTTTCCTTATGAAATTATGTTTTAGTGTATTACTACCTACTCTGCATAGCATTGTTTCGTATGACAATGTTAACATGGATGAATGGAATCAAAGAAATGTTCATTGCCTATTTTTTAAATGCGCAAAATGGATGGTCCCAGCTGCGCTTCAACGGAAGGATTCTTTATCCAGGAAAAATAATTAGGTCAATTGAACAAGTGCGCAAGAAAAAATCATTGATGTTTCCTATCATAATTTGAATGCTAAAATTATGAAACTGACGCCAGATTGATTGGAACAGAAACGGGAAAATTTTGTACTATTTTTAAAACTTGTATATAAATTATGTGTATACTTCTTAATTTTTCAAGGTAGCCGAAAAACAAAAAGTAGGTGCGGGGGACGATGGAGCCAAAATGTCCACAACGTCTGATCGATTCCTAACTCACTGACTCCAATCGGCTGACAAAGTGTAAAGTTCATGTCAAATGTAGGGAAAAAATTGGTTGCATTAATACATTAAAATTAAAAATGACTACAACATCGCCAAGATGGATCCTATCATCTTCTTCATCATCATCATCACCCACAACTCAAGCTCATCTGAAATCTGCTCTTTTTTGTATAAATCAACTTCAGATATACTTATCGGAATATTTTACTCGTTTCAAAGAAAAAATATCACAAATACGTATTCACATGTAAGTCTTAATGATCAAGTCTGGGACCCGAGCCCATAATCACAAACTAATTAAAGTATAACGTTTAGTTAAACTGAAATGCATCCAAGTACGTGAGTATTATAATTTACAATGATAACTGTGATGCAAACGCAATAATAAGAGCAATAAACCATAAACCTGTCTAAATGCTTAGGTCGTCTCAATCTCAATCGTGATGTTATAATTAAGACTTTTCCATTTGTGCCTAACCACCTGCAAAAGAAGGAATGAAACTAACTCGAGACTGAATCACGGTGATGAGTTCATTTGAATAGATAAGAACACGAAAGGTGGCAAGCTCCGGTAACTGGAAAGGAAGTGATTTTTAGCCATCGCATTGTAAAGAATTGTGAATACACCTGTCACATTTTTATTCAAGAGGAAAAAAATTAGATGATATTGCATTTTTGCAAATGACTTCATTACAAAGAGTTACCGGAGACTGAGTGACAAGAGTTTTTAATTTAATTATATTTTTTAAGTAGTTTTTACTTGAAAGTTTGTTTCGTACTGGTTTTGATAATCTACTTGTCTACGAAAATCTTCGCTCGTGCTCGTTTCACAGTTTTCGGCATTATTCTTATCTGATTACGTAAATAATGGCTGGATTTAGCATCTCCGGCAAAGTGATACTCTGTATTGGTGTTACGCTTACCGTCTTAGCAGCCGCCATAGGATGGGTCATATTTCCCCAGTTGATTCAGATGAAAATTAGATCGGTATGAAAGTGTTTGAAAAAAAAAACATTAAAAACTGTCTACAAACGAGGCTCATTTTGGTTTTTGGAATTATTGAAATAGCAAATTAGATTAGAAGAAGGTGGAGACCTGTTCCAAAGATGGGTGGATATTCCAGTGCCCATCTACATGAAACTGTATTTTTTCAATGTGACAAATCCAGATGAAGTGAAGAAGGGGGAAAAGCCTATTTTGTCTGAAGTGGGACCATACGTATACCAGTAAGTCCTTGTAAAAGCCACATCGATTTGCGTAATAAAATTCGGGGAAATTCTAAAAATATCCTAATGCTATCATTTTATTCATGAATCTTGCAAGTCACATTTACATTTTCGCGTTGTCACATTCTTTATCTATCCTTTTCGGTTTGACGTTTATTAAAATCGAAATCTCATTTTGAATAGCTTTTTATTTCGACGAATGACGAATGAAAAGTTTTCAAATGAACATTTTTCTAAATATGATGTAGACAAAAGCGTCAGCGTGTCGTGGAAAATATTGATGTGGAGGCAGATACAATTGATTTCCGTCCGAAGATCACGTATTTTTATCGTGAGGACATGTCCGTAGGGCAAGAGAGCGATGTGATTACTTTGGTCGATATTCCCTATGTGGTAATAAAAATACTTTTATTAATTCTAATATAACCAGAGCTATTTCACTTTAAACGCTTTTCTAAAATGGCGATGCATGGAATGAAATGAATTTTAGAGCGTAGTCCGAAAGGCAATGGCACTTTCAACGTTCACTCGAGTTCTCATCCGTGACATGACCTTCGACCATGACAAGGATTTATTCATGCACAAAACCGTTGGTGAACTGACATTTAAAGGATACCACGAGAGCTTAATGGAGGAGCTTTCAATGTTGCAAGGGGAGCAGCTTCTTCCGAACCACACCTTTGGTTTCTTTTATGGGGTAAGATGAGATTTGATCTTCTGAAATGCTTAACAATGACCTTGAAAGGCCATTAAATATATTATTCTTTTTTTAACAACAGAAAAATGGGACAGCAGGTGACCTTCTAAAGATTTACTCGGGTGTAGGCGACAACACAGTATTTGGAAATACTTTAACTTGGAAGGGGAATGATAAACTTTCATTCTGGACCACGGATTATTGCAACATGATAAATGGAAGTGACGGCAGCGTATTTCCACCGGTACTTACATGATTTCAACTGTAAAATTTGTAAATTTTTTGCTAAAATATTAAATTATGTTTGTTATGTTTCTTAGTTTGTGACTAGAGACAGGGTTCTCCGCATATTCAGCCCGGATATGTGCCGTTCCATTTACATGAGGTACTTGGAGGATGTAGAAGTTCTTGGTGTACCTGGATATAGATTTATAACACCAAGAGATGTTTTCGAGGACCCGAGAGTGAATAGTGAAAACGCTTGCTACTGCCCCGAAGGAGGAGAGGATTTAGATGGCTGTGCTAAAGCTGGAGTGTTTCGACTCGCCCCGTGTCGCAAAGGTTTGATTGAGAAACAAGAATGCCTTTGCAAAAAAAAAGCTTTTTTATGCTCTGAATAAAGTACACTTTTACTTTTTTAAAAATAGGTGCACCTGTCGTAGTATCTTGGCCACACTTTTACGACGGAGATGAGTCATACGTAGACATGTCCATTGGTCTAAATCCGGAAAAGGAGAAACATGAGACTTTTATTGTTTTAGAGCCTGTAAGAAAAGAAATAATTCTGATTGATTTATGCTCTCATGCAATATTTTTATACTTACCCTTAAGTTCTTTCATTACATTTTTATATTTCAGAACACTGGGTCCCTAATAAAGGCGAGTAAAAGATTTCAGATTAATGTGGAACTATTGCCATCTAAGCATTTTCCACCAATGAAAAAAGTCAAGCCAATGCTGATGCCAATATTTTGGGCTGACGAGGTAAGCTGTAATAATTTGAACATTTAATTCTTTTTACTGCTGAAAATTATAACTAATTTTCTTTTCTAGTCTGTCCAATTAAACGAAGAAAACGCTGCAATGATCAATAAGAAACTCATGAGACCGGTTTTTATTGTCTCCATCGCCACTTGGGTCACACTTGGTATAGGTCTCCTTATAACAATTGCTGGAGCTTTAATATTTTACTTCCGCGGTGAAATGAGTTCTTACAAAGCTCAAAAATAAAAAGACTGAATATTTGTCTTCGTCTTGTCTTTCATAAAATGCCTTAAAATAAAAATGTGAACGTAATTCCTTTAATTGAAAATTTACTGACTTGATATCACATCACACAACTTTAAAATTAAAATTTATGAAGGTAAAAGTGACCTAATTTAGGAATATTTTAGAAAATAATCAACGTAGTAAATAAGTGAAAAAGGTTTTAAGACTACATATTGTTGGAATTAGTTCATGTTCAGT